>ML807234.1:109784-120121 GCA_009831015.1 Picea engelmannii
TATATATATATATATAATTATTATATGTTTATTAATATTTTTAAAATAAACTAAAGATGTTATATTATATATTGATTATGTTAGAGAGAAAAAATTTATCAAATATTTAATAATATAAAAGAAAAATTATTAAGTTTATTTTTAATATTTAAAGAAATACAATATTATTTATTCTATAACTTTGAAAAAATTTATCTATATAATTAAGAATTGTTTTCTCATATATGGATAATAAAAATTTGTGTAACATTATAAATAATAAAGACTAAACATTTTACTTTATTTAAAAAAAAATAAAAAATTAACAATAAAATATTTCAAATCTCTATATATGAGGAATTATTAATTATATATTATGATTAAAAGTATTTATTTATTATTTATTTAAAATTCAGAACTCTCTAAAATCATTAGTCTTTAAGGAATCATCGTAGTTTTTAAGAAGTTTATTGATCAACTTAAAAAAGAGATAGAAAAAAATAATAATAATAAAAAACATAGAAATTCCACATATGTTGATTAAGATGACTATCATAATGCATCATGTTTTTTAGGAACATCATTATGAAATGTAACTTTTGGGGAACATAAGAGTGAGAATAATTAGACATAAGAAATATAGCAACCTAACATAGTCATACTCAACCATAGTTTACCTTAGACAATGTAACATAACCATAACCATAACTCCTAAGGAACATAACTATAACCATGGTCATGGTAAACCATAGTCAATCATGGTGGAAGTGGCTAATATACACAAATTAGCTCCATTAATTTTTAAAAGTAAAAATTAAAAATCATGATAAAAATATGATCAACCCCATTTATTTTTAAAAATGAAAAATATCAATGATAAACATATATCAACCACTTTTACTTATATAATTTTGCTAATTAAATTATAATAATAATTAATTAATTTAATTACAAATATAAATAAAATCACTTTATAAAACTTAAAAACAACAATAAATATTTCAAAACAAAACAAAGACAAAAGGACAACGTGAATTATTAATTCGATATATACTTTTGACAAAAGGTTTTATAGAATTGTCTTGTCATTTGTCATTCGTATTGAAAAATAGTTTTTTCTTGAATTAATTTTACTCACGGGACATGAAAGCTATCTCTTCTTTAAAAAAAATATGGTAGTATACTTTTAGGTTCTCTATACTTTTGAAAAAGGTATTATACAATATTTTTATTATTTATTATTTTTCATATTTTTATTATTTGTTATTGTTATTTTTGTTATTTATGGTTAAAGATTAGGACTATTGTAACGAGTTTGTTATTGACTTTTTATTAGTTAAATTTTGACTATAATTTTTTACTTATTCTTTAATGTTTTACATTAGAGAAATAAATTATTTATTTTTATGTCATATTAAAAGTGATTTTTTACCATTTTATTGGTGAGTATATTTGAAGGTTTATTGTCTAGCGGCGGTTGAACGACGATGGCTTCTTTGAAAATAAAAACTTCCATTTAATTTCATTGTCAGTGTTGTTAGTTTAACATTATCGCTGACAATTTAACCTTGGACATCTGGCCTTGTACTTTAAATTTCTTATATTGCATCTCAAACTTTGGTAAACATCAGAAGTTGTTTAATTTTTCTTCACGGAATGCGCATCACTACATTTAACATTGACTTCCCTCTCATTTAATCACCACCTTATTCATTGTTGTGCATTTAATCACCGATTTATTCACTACTTCCCCGCAATAACATTTATCATAAGAAAAATGTGATGCACCGCCTTAAGGAATGCACTACCTTCAAAGCAAATAACAACAATTTGAGCAGTTCCACGAGCAACATAATTCTCTAGTACATAAATCTATGACAAAAATGGATTAATTTTCTAGTACATATTGGGTCAATATAATTCGATGGGATTTGTACTGTAAGAATATATAATTCGCATATTAATGTATTTATATTGCTTCCATGGATTTTGTTGTAAATATAGGAAATCTCAATGCCAATACCTAAAGAGAGTCAAAGGACGATTTCTAGGTTAAGGCTTGCATTGGAGGCATATGTCGGTACTAATGGGAAATGTTATTTCCCTTGCAATCAATGCATGGGCTTGAACAGAAGAAGACTTGTAAAGAAAATAGTTTAAAGACATTGTTTTACTTATGGGAATTGTGAAGGGGGGCATACATTTCATCCCATGGTAAGTTAGTCATTATATATGTCTTTGTATTGATTCTATTTATAAAATTTTCTTTTATTTTAATATTTTTTATATACACTAATTTTATTGATTGTTTGTAATTGTAAAGATAAATCATCTCAGGTGTGTGTCACTGAATAAATATCTACCAAGTAGTAGTAGAAATACTATTGTACAAGATCATGTGGAAGACGGCATGGATATAAAGATCAATCCAATCCTATGGAAGAAGATGGCACCAATATTATTGTTGAGTCATATGATGGGACAAATAGATTGATCTAGAACATATTTTCTCCTATTAATGAGGAAAATGATGATGATATTTATGATGTACATTTTCTTGAGAAGGAAGAACAAACCCTTTAAGACTCAAAGGGAAATAAATGGGTTTGACTATTGACAAAGGACTCGTAAGAAGTGGAAAAGGCATTTAGGTGTCTTCCATCTCCCTGGTCATTTCTTTCAACTTTGTGTTTTCTACTTCTAGACCACCAATGGAGTCATCAAGAGCATCCTCGGTTTCTATGTGAATTTTAGAATTTTGGGAAGGACACATGTCTTTTAGGTCAACCTCTAAATGATATTTTCCTTTCCTATTCTTCATATCACCTTTTTCAATAATCAATTTCTTAGATTCCTTGTCAAAAATAACGCTTTGGAAAGCAAATGATTGTTCTTCATTGAAGGTATCATTCTCAATGATCTCTAATGATGAATTTTGATGGGTCATGTTTCCTGGTTGATCAATGGCGGGAAACATTTTCTCGATATCCACCTAAAGCTCCATGTCTTCAAGAGAGAAGTTGTTGATTTCATTTTCTATGCGATGGTATTCTTCCTCTTGCACAACATTCTTCCTCTTCTTTCTCAGAGGGAGTTTGTGTGAGCTCTTGATTTTTCCCAAGGGGGATTATTTTCTCCTCCGCCACTTTAACTACTATTGGTAACTTTGTTATTTGGGTGGGTCGTTGGATCATTACTCTGAGAGGTGGTAATTTTAGGAGTAACAGCTAGAGACTGGGCACTCTTCTCACTGGGACCCTTTCATTTTTTCTTGTAAAACTCGTTAGTACTAAGTATTGTTTCCAAGTCACTAGCATTGTGTGCAGGAGTGCCTGAGTTGTCATCTTCCTCTTCACTCAAAATAGTATGAATGAATGAATTGTTGAATCCTACTGAGAGCATATGTTCCACGGATATTTTGTTAGGGTCAAACCCCTTTATCTTTTCATCATACTTCAGATTTACATTGTGGAAGTGATTCACAATCTCATCAATTTTGTTTATATTCCTGAATATGAAGTCTCCAATTTTTCAAGGCAAGGAAATGAATTGTTTTTTCTATTTTTCATGGAAAAAGTGCAACCAGAAATTGTGTTTCCTTGCCACTTCCATAATAAAAAATTTATCAAATACATGGTATGGAAGAAAAGAGGGATTTTCCTTGGAACAGAAGATCCTGATAACACTGTGATTTTCCATCCGCTCTAGCGTTCCCTTTTTCTCCAAGAATTTATTAGCCTGGTCAGATATCCTGGAAGTATTTTTACCAAACAACAGTCCTTTGAAAACTTAAAAGAAATCATTGTAAACTTCGTAAAAATGCAAAGAAGTATTGTGTCTCCACAATGGTTGTTACCAGAAGGTGACTGGATCAATTTCACAGTTCACCCTCTTACAGATAGTCAATTTTGGAAATTGACAGCAATATACTGTCGCAAACACCAAATAAGAAGCCATAAAGAATTTCTTGTCCCTTTTATAATGTGACAATTGGGAGGAGATTTCAATGGAAATCAGTTTTACCCAATCAAAGATAGATTGCTCTTTAACTTTAAAATATAAAATATAAATAATATGATAGAAATGGTGGCAGTGCTTTCCTGACCTATCAACATGATGAAAAACCAAGCGATTTCTCGAAATGGGTTTTTAAAAGAGTCAACCTGAATCCTGGTTATATCTTCTGGGAAAACCACGGGATTCTCCAAGAACTCGGGAAAGAGATCCAGGCCATTGTCATGTTTTTTTATAAAATCTTTGCAATCCTCTCCTTTGAAGGTAAGTGTTGGCTCAGGAAGCTTCAACATCTTACAAAACACTTGCGGTGAAAGAGATATGGGGGAATGATCTTGGATTTGTATGATTCGTTGACTCGGTATGTACTTCTCAACGCACCATGAAACCATTTATTTGGAGTCAAATACCTCAAAGAAACCCTGCACGAGCAATTTCGGATGTCCAGATTATATATTTTTGTGCATGAGGAGATGAGTAATACGAGAATGCTCTGGACCACTGAAATTTCTGGTCTTCACGACCAAAAATATTCAAAGTATCTCCACAAAAGTGTTGTCTAATTATTGTTGTCATAGGTTGACAAGAGTGTTCTTTCAACTGGATAATAACTTGCAATGAATCCTTTCAGAGATATAACAATAATAAAACCCTTGTCAACCTAATGAATGATTCACATATCTTAGGATCATGTGCCTGATTGTAAAAACTACAATATACATGGGTCATAGAGGTTTCTGGTGGAACATGATTAGGACTTGCAATCATTTGTAAAGGAAGAAGGGTTGATGATCTAAGATTAATTATCAACTTGAATTCAAATTAAATCATCCTATTATTCATATCTTAAATGAGCCAAAACATAGCATACATTTCAGTTTTCTGACTTGGATATTTCTCAAGAAGAAAACCAATTCTAAGGTTTTTCTCTTCAAATTTGATGAGGCAAGTTTGCAAAGAAAACTCTAAATTGTCTTCATTATTCTTATCTTCCAACTTCCAATTTTTGGATTTGTTTGTCTCTTTTTTCCTTCTATATTTTCTTCTACATTTTAGTTATGAACAATTATCCCTCCATGTGTATTTTTTCTTGTATTGCATCCTTACATCCTTGTAGATGGTTTTTTTGGATGTGTTCTCTAATGTTGTTTATGATCCTTGTTATAAACCAATCTATATCTTCTACTTCCAATAGGTCATATTTGAGTTGTCTTATTAAGTCATTGATTCTTACATCAAAATGGAATATAGCTTCTCCTTTCACATGCTTGATTTCCCTTAACTATGTAAATGTTGAGGGTTTTTCTTCCACATAAGCATATTTATTTCCCCTTAGAACTATTATTGGATTTCACTTGTTAAGTCAACCCATCCCGATCTTTAGTGATATGACTCCTTTAAGTCTTTTAGTTGCAATAAGGGTAACAAGTTCAATGAAATTCCCCACAAATGTTGGCTAATAAACTATTTCAACTACTTACTCAAAATAAATTAACCAATCTAATATTCATTCATCATAAATACCATATTTATAAAAAAATGACAACAACAACTTCATCAAATTGGATCTATGTATTACTAGCACAAAACAAGAGTAGTATCTCAAACACGAACATCATCCTATACAATGGAAAAAAAACATAAAGAATTGAGGGAAAAAACATTCTTAAACAATTAATAATTAAAGGACTTATCTCAATTTAGCAACTTCCCAAACTACAGAAGAGGGATTAAATGTTATCAATTGGATTTTCCTCCCTCTTCTCTTAGTAAAATAATCTTTCTAATCAATTGGATGTTCCTCCCTCTTCTCTTATGATAGCAGTTCATCATCCACTAAATCTTATCCCAGGATTTTATAACCAATGATATCCGCATTCATAATGAAATTGAGCTCTTCATCCTATCTTTTAATCTACTCCCTTGTGATCTTAAAGTGATGATAGAAGATGCACATGTATTTCATTAGCTTTTCTGTTGACTTACAAATCAATGGGTTGTACATTGGTAATACAAATTCAATGTGGCCACAGTAACTAGGGAAATGGAAAAGAGGTTATCCACATGTGATAAAACTTCCTTATTGATCTATTGGACCAAAAGTTGGATCATAAACTCTCTCGGGAGCAGGGAACCAATACATCAGAAGAACCAATATATTGTTTTTATAAATAATATCCCTTCATTGGACCATTGATGATCTATCTCGTCGATGGTTCAACTAGAGTAGCTTTTTCCTCCTCACCCAAAAACATCAGACATATAGTATATTCATTGGTAAATTGTTGATATTTCAATCGAAATGTGATAATCTATTGTCGAAGATACATCTAAGGATTTTCATCTTTTCGTCAATCGACCGACGTCCTAGAGACGATCACGTGATGTAGTTGGAACAAACTACCAAGAAAAATTCATCGCTAATTAGTCTCTCTTACGACGGGTGGGAATCAATCTTTTAACGTACTAGCGACGACCACATGATGTGATTGTGATGAACTATTAGGAAAAATTCATCGATAGTTGGTTGCTCTTACTACATAAATGTGTCGATCGTCCGATGTACTAGCGACAACAATGTTATGGATTTGGGACGAATTAATTGGGGCATGTTAGTCTCTCTTACGATGGATTTTTTTGTCTATGTTGCAACGCACTCTTAAATTTCGTAATTGCGATGAAGGTGACATAGGTAACACAATGAAAAACCGATTGTTTCCTTCATCATACTTGTGACGTTGTGGAGATAAATATGCATTGGTAAATCATCGGAAAATGGGCCCAATGTACTAGTGAATCTATTACACATATAAATATACTATTAAAATTTGAATCTGTTACACATAGAAATATACCATTAAATTTTCTGACAGTCTTGTAACTAGGCCACTAAATGATTTTTTGTGACAGTTGAGTATATTAAAATTTTAGAGAGTCTTGTAACTAGCCCACTCAATGCTTTCCTATTACATCTAAGTAACTTCCTCTTCTATTATATCTACCTCTAACATTTATCTTGAGAGGTACACCTTAGTAGATATCGTAAGTGTCTTGGATGTGGCATGCTTAGAATCCTTTTGATTTTAGGTAGTATGGACCCTGGTTGTTTCCATCAATCCGATGACTTTATTTGTTTAGTTTAAGACCATAAAATGTTCCTCTTTCTTCAATATACTAACATTTCAAAAGGATAAATTTCATCTACCAAAAGAAACAATAGAAAACTATTAAAACTGATTCAAGTCCTTAACAAATTTCAGTCTAAAAAACACTCGTTAAGTCAATTCATCACAATTTTCAAAACAAGAAGCCTCCATGATATGCTTTTCCCTTTTCTTAAAACATCAAAAAGCTAGACCACTTTACAACGCTTGCACAAAATAGTGAACATCGTCAAATAAATAATATGCTATGATATGCTTTTAACTTGCTAGATCTCCTATGTGTGAATTGCATCGGGCCTTGAAACTCTCACGAGTGGGTGAGTAGTTAACTCACGAGTAGGTGAGTAGCCCCGATAAGCATCAGGCTGACTCTATCTCCATGGGAAATGGGTTGCAGAATAGGGAAGATAGGGAACATCTACATATGGAGTAGATATGCCCCAACGTAGTCTTCGACGGATTGAAGACTCAAGGTGCTTGAGGTGTAATTCCATGTGTCTGATAGCATCGAGCTAAATGCATTCACAGAGTGATCCTATGTGAGGATCACCATGAGGTGATTGTGGCTTCGATGTGATCATAATTATTGTCATGGGACAAGAACGACCCGAGGTGCTAGACACATGTGTCCAATAACATCGAGCTAAATGCATTCACAGAGTGATCCTATGAAAGGATCAACTATGAGGTGAATGTGGCTCTGATGAGGTCATGATTCTTGTCATGGGACAAGAATGACCCAGGTGCTAGACATATGGTGGTGGATATGGATCATCAATATAGCTAAATGAGGCTCATGGATATTGTGATATTTTCTATGACAGAAGAATACCAAGAAGAAGTACGACGATATGTTTTGATGCCAGATTACTACTAGATGATGTTGATAGTGATTTTCTATGATGATGCTATAATTCTGCAAGACCATGTAGGTCTTATGCCATGTGACATGGATGGATAATGATGATAATAATGATGATACTCATGACATGGGTGTAGCCATGGTGAGCACTTCATGTGGGTGTAGCCCATGACAATGATGGTGACACACTACAAGGTATAGCTCTAGTGTTCTCTAGTGGGTGGCCCCTAGACGATATTGACAGGTCCACATGGGTGTATCCATGTGTGACCTAATTCTTCTACCAGTAGCATGGTCTGCATAACCATGACGAGAGGATCATGGCATAGCACGCAAGGCTATGAAGACCAAAAGGGAACATCATGGTTAAATACCTCCCTAGCTAAGAGGGAGTGTTGATGTTTTGATAGTTGTGGGAGGTATTAACTTCCATGGATAAACCTTTGACTATAATAGAATATTCTGGAAGCAAGAGAAAACCTAAACAAATGTGTGAAAACCCTGGAAGACAAGTCGGCTCAGTAGAATAAGTAATATTGAAGTATTATATGCAGAAAATGACAAGTTGGCCCTGCTTGAAGAGAGACATGTTCACCTGGAGAGATTAGTATAAGTAGAAGGCGCTTTAGCTCATTTGGTAACACACTCACACTCAAGAAAGTGGTGCACAAGTCTAGAGGAGGAGTGCAGCTGCAGCTATTGCAGCTGGGTAATGGTCTTGGTTTCTGGTTTTTGGACTTTATGCTTGGTGTGCTATCCTTGGAGAAAGGCACGCTCTCTCTCTTGGTTTATCCATTTCTTCTATTATGACTTCCTGGAATCATTCTATCTGTCAAAGGTTACGGTGCTCGGGGGTGGTTGCATTCCTATGATTGGGTGATAACAGTGTAGCATTGTCTATGGTTAAACGAGCACAATATTCTAACAATCTTGACTTTGTCCATACCTTGATAAGAGGTTTTTAATATGTCTCGTGCTTTATTGGCTTGCTTTGTTGATGTAACTCTTGGGAGTATGCTCTCATGCATGGCTTGATGTATGTAAAACATTGTATTTCCATCATTATTCCTTTTATCTTTCAAGACATCCTTCTCAACGTGTGTGAGTGCATTGTATGATTCTTGATCTCTTGGTTCCACATAACCATTCTCGACTATCTCCCATACATCTTGACCCTGAAATAACGCCTTCATGGTCAAGGACCATAACTCATAATTTTTTCCTGTAAAGTGGGAGGTTGCAGATTTGAAGTAGAAGCCATGATTTCTCTTTACAACAGAGTTGTTGCTCTTATAAACCTGCTTTGATACCATATATTAGATCTACAATGCGCAAACAAACTCTATGCAGCATAGTTGCAACTACCGTGCGATGAACTTCTTTCTCACTGAACTCTCAGGACTTACCGCACAGTTCACAGAGTGCTCAATATACTACGCGTTGTGATAACAACACTAAACAAAATGATTTCTTGATATTGTGCTACTCTCTAACACATAGAATCACAAACACAACAGAAACTCGGAAATATGTCAATACATAAAATACTTGTTATATATTTTCAATCTTAGGCATTGCACGCTAATACAGAGTACAAAACTATGTCGAGCTTCGGCTCTATCAACTTCTGCAACTTACAAAACACACAGCTTGTGTTCTCACACTTCTCAGACTCTTCACAGTTGTTGTTGCTTTTTCTCTCGACTATTCTTTGTGTATTGTGTATCTATTGACTAACTACAGACTCAGACATATAAAGACTAAGACCAAACTTATTGTAGAGGGAAACTACTGAATAACAATTAAGATGACGATAAATTTCGACTAACTCTCATCTCCATAACAGAGCTTGAGAAAGATAAAGATCAGCTTATTAAATAAACTCCTGCTAACACTCTTGTCCAGACACTAAACATCTTTGTTTTCTGTGACAGACAAAGTCTGCTTAAGAGTGAATCTCACAACTTGTAATTAATATTTCCAACAGTTTTCAATAGTTTCTGCACCTATAAAAGAGATTATTATTAATCTCCAATGATCTATTCATTTACCATCAGAAAATATAGTTTATGCAACTATCATGAAGCTTTGTAAAGAGAGTTTAGTATTAATCTGGAATGATATATACATTTACCATCAGAAAACCACTCACGATTGTTGTTGCGTTTAGAACTAAGATCTTTTGAATTTGATCTATGTACGAATTTTATTTTTTCTTTTAGATGACATATATACGTTATTTTCTCATATTTTCTGTGTATTAGGTGAAAAAGTATGAAGTTATTAAAGTTATTATTGTGAAGGTTGAGCTAAGCTGA
>ML807234.1:144674-176854 GCA_009831015.1 Picea engelmannii
ACATGCATCTGATTCTTGTTATTGAGAGTTTTCTTCAAACAGTTTGCATACATTCTTGAGGTTAATCGATCTGTCAGTATAAAAAGGGGAAATTGACAGAGAAGCAATGGGGACTTCTAGTTGATAATCTCCTCCTGCGGCCGTTGCTGGAGCCTGCAAACGCTTACCTGAGATGGACTCGGATCGGACGCTTATCTAAGAAGCGAAATCAACCTTGGTGTTCTTTAGAAATCGGACATTAATTGGAGAATGGCCGGATTTGGTGTTCGCGCACGCACTGGAGCCTGCAAGCGCTTACCTGAGATGGACTCGGATCGGAATACGCTTACCTGTATGTGATCGTGACTCTTTCGCCTGTTACGGTTTCCATTTTATGGAAGTTCTTTCTAATTTTTGTTTGGTGGTAAAACACAGTAATGCTGCAGACCCTCAAATTCTCTACAGCAAGTACTATTTAAAGCACTGATAATATTGCTAGCGGCATTACTGATCCATACTGCTTGACTTCTCTCACCTTGTTTAAAAGCTTCACTATTTTCATATATTTGATATATAATGTTTTTCACAGTAACAACATTACATTACATGCTTTTTCTTCTTGTTCAAGCTTTTGAATGAAACCATGGATATAACTCTGTTTATTGGCCGCTATGCCTTCGATCTCAACTTCTCCCCCTCGACTCCCGACATTGCTATTGTTAGTGTTTTAGATATATTTTCTCTCAGAAAAGAGCCATCGTCTCCCCTTTCGATTTCGATCCCCGCCTTCAATTCCGTGGCTATTAGCCGGGCATTGAAGCCCTGGTCATATTGAATGGGCAGGATTATGAGGGTTATTCCGAAGCTCAGTGACTCCATGGTGGAGCTCCATCCTCCGTGGCTCAGAAACCCACCGACCGACGAATGCGAGAGGATCCGTACCTGAGGTACCCAGCCCTGGACGACAAGCCCCCGGTCCTGGGTTCGAATCTCGAATTCCTCGGGAAGGAGTCTCAGCGGATAGTCTCGGCCACCGTCAGAATACAGCGGGAAACGAAGACACCAGAGGAACGGGAACCCGCTCGCCACCAATCCCAGCGCCAGCTCGTGGATTTGGTCTCTGGACAAAAATACCGAGGCCGAATGACACAAAGACGACCGAGGCCGCCCTTTGCCGGTCCAGCGATTTCAGCAGATCGGAGCCCTCGCTGCCGTCGGCGCCGGATGTAAATAAATGTTCATATTTATTTATTTATTATGAATGATAAGTGATGATTGTTTCTCCTTAGGTTGAGGGAATGCAATTAGTAAGTTTAGAGATTGTAAAACACATTTGGAAGAGTCTATTTTCCTTCAAAGAGTCTTTTTATGGGCAGAAGCATTATTAATCAAGTTTTGAAATAAAATTGCCGCGGAAATAATTTATTAACAGTAGATATTAAATCTCATTTAGCATAAAAATATGTGCATAAATACTTGGAGAAATACACAGAAAATATGGACAGTGTTGAGGAGAAAGAATGTTTTATTCAGCTCAAGGAAATTCAGAACTATTACAACAGCAAATAGCATCAGCTTAAAACACAGACTTTCATTGGTTTTAGCAAGATTCTGCTCTATACAAACAGTCCCAAACTGTATCTAGAAAGGGCAGCCATGACTATACGTCTTGTATGGCCCAGGACAACCAACAATCCTTCACAAATAGTCACCATTCTGCATAGAAAATCGTGCCAAAAGAAACTGTATGAAATAGAAGATAAAAACTCAACAAATGTGTATTGGAAATCGTGCCAACCTCGATTTATGTGCCCTCCCTTTGTTTTACATCCAACTTACAAAATTGTACGACCTCCTCTTCTGTAGTGGTAAGGACTGTATTAATGGCTGCAAATTCTCTTGGGTTGCGTGTCAATCCCACTCCTTGGGATGCATGCCAAACCCTCTATGTTATATCTCTTCCTCCAAGCCAACACTCTCCCTTGGGATTCGTGCCCCTTCACCTTCCCTCAGCATCTCCTCAAAAGTGTGCCCTCCTTCTCTTAATGAGCTTCATTTTATTAAAATTTCAAATGTAAGTGCCCTAACCTTTGGTCTTCCAATGAGATTGACGGTCAATATTAGATCTTACCCTCATGAGATCAACGATCACGACTTAATCATTCATTAAGGTCAATTAAGTCATTAAATTGACCCATAACATCATAAAATTACTTTTACATTAAAAAATAAAATACTCAACTCTATAAAATCACTTTATAAAGTCACTTTATAAAAACATATTATAAAGTTACTAGGAGAAGGTGTGCTTTGTCACTTCAGCATGTTGAGCAATGCCAATGCAGAAGTACCTCCAAGCTACCAAATTTCAACACTCCCTCTTAGCAAGAGAGGTACTTATGGTATCACCACCAGAATCTGTCTCCATCTCATCAACTGCCATAGTTTCTCCCTCTGTACTATAAGTCTATGCTCCCTCTGAACAGGAAGCCACTACTCCCATTGCACTGGAAGCCTCTGTTGTACCACGAACTGAAGACATGCTCCTAGGAGATTGCACACTCTCTTGAGAATCCATCTGTGTCGACTCATGCATGTTGAGTCCTCTGAGAGTCTCGAAAAAAGAATGAGTCCCTGGTATCAACTCTTTCTCCCGTGCTACCTGCCAACTCTCCGACACAGAATCTCAATCCAGAAATCCACTGGCTAACACAAGTCAACCTAACAACCTGTACAGACCCTCATACCCGACACCAAGCATTGTTATTGTGTCAGCAGTTGCTCCCACAGGATATAAAAAAAACATGTCCACAGTAGAAGACAACTACAAATCCATTCTCATCTAAAGTTGACACTAAGAGAAAATTAACAGTCAACTTGGGAATATATAACACCTCGTAAACCTCCAAAATACCTCCTGACTCTAGTTGGAATCTCACCCTTCCAGCCCCCTTTACTACAAGTTGTGGGCCGCCTCCACAATTTACTCTGTAGTCTGAGTCTATCTCTGTAAGATCGAGGAAAATTGACCTCAACCCAATCATGTGCCGAGATGCTCCATTATCCACAAACCATGACTCAATGTCCTCGAACGCTAGGCACCCATTGCCCACGGGACCAGTCATGAGAGAGAACTCATTCTCATATATCTCATCAAACTCTACAACCTCTATTGAAGTTGATACCTCTCGTTTCGTCTTCTTCTTCTTGTTGTTCGGACATTGTCTAGCGCAGTGGCCAGTCTTGTGACATGCAAAGCATCTCACCTTGCTCATGTTCTTCTTCTTCTCATTTCCCTTTGCCACAAGAGAAACATTATTGCCTTCTGTACCATCCAATGTCTTTTCCTGATACCCCTCCCGGATCTCGTCCTGCATAAAATCATCCCACAATCTGCTCCAGTCATGGAGCTTCTCTCTCCCCACCACACACTTCAAAAAAACCTCCCACTCCTTGATGAAGATTTTGAGGGATATCCGCACCAACTGTGAGTCAGGAATGAATTCTCCAACAGTTGTCAATTCATCCTTCACATGTGCAACCCGAATGAGGTAGGTGGACACACTCTCTCCTTTGGCCATCCTAGCACCATGGAGCTTGTCCCGGAGAGCCATTTTTCAGTTCTCGTTCTTTTCCTCATACAGACTTTTCAATGCATCCCACATTTCTTTGGTTGTCTTCTTCTCAACCAAATGTGGAATAAGGTGGTCTTTGGCCCCGTCCAAGATGATTCTTTGAGTCTTGGCTTCCTTCACCTCATGAACATCAAGAGCTATGGGATATGAAGCGGGTACATGCATGATGATGTTTGCAAACAACTATAATTTGTTCTCCTTGAGAACGCTATTGATTCTAACCTTCCACTGCAGGTAATTGGAGATCCCCTCCAACCTATCTTCAAATCTGATGCTGGAAGTCATCTTTGTCCTCCTAACAAATAACATTTTTTTCCTTTCTTTAAACTAATGCTTCAGCAAATCACTTGTTGTCCCAAGTGCCAAAGCTTCCCACTGAACTTCAAAGCACCTGCTCCGATGCCATGTTAAAATACATCTTATTTCAGTATCAAACTTACACTAAATTAGATTCCATCCTCCTATAAATATCCAACAGCCATACCACTGTTCTTTATGGGTTGAAGCACTATTAACCAAGTTTTGAAATAAAATTGCAGCGGAAATAATTTATGAACAGCAGACATTAACTCTCATTTGGCACAAAATCCATCCCTAAACACTTGGAGAAATACACTGAAAATATGGACAGTTTTGAGGAGAAAGAATGTTTTATTCAGCTCAAGGAAATTCAGAACTATTACAACAACAAATAGTATCAGCATAAAACACAGACTTTCATTGGTTTTAGCAAGATTATGCTCTACACAAGCAGTCCCAGACTGTATCTAGAAAGGACATCCATGACTATACTCCTTGTACGGCCCAGGACAGCCAACAATCTGTCACAAGCAATCACCATTCTACATAGAAAATTGTGCCAAAAGAAACTGTACATAACAGAAGATAAAAACTCAACAAATGTGCATTGGAAATCGTGACAACCTGTTGTAGAATGACAGCCTTTATTTATGTGCCCTCCCTTTGTTGTACGATCAACTTACATAGTTGTACGGTCTCTTCTTTTGTTGTTGTAGGGACTATATTAATAGTTGCAAATGTTCTTAGGTTGCATGCCAATCCCACTCCTTGGGATGCATGCCAAAACCTCTATGTTGTATCTCTTCCTCCAAGCCAACATTCTTCCTTGGGATTCGTGTCCCTTCACCTTCCCTCAACCTCTCCTCAAAATTGCACCCTCCTTCTCCTAATGAGTTTCCTTTTATTAAAATTTCTAATGTAATTGCCCTAACCCTTGGTCTTCCAATGAAATTGACGGTCAAGATTAGATATTTCCCTCATGAGATCAGTGGTCACGACTTAATCATTCGTTGAGGTCACTTAAGTCATTAAAGTGACCCATAACATCATAAAGTCACTTTTACATTAAAAAATTGAAAGACCCAGCTTTATAAAATCACTTTATAAAGTCACTTTATAAAAACATATTATAAAGTTACTAAGAGAAGGTGTGCTTGGTCACTTCCGCATGCTGAGCTATGCCAATGCAGAAGTACCAACAAGATACCAAATTTCAACACTAAGTGCCCTTTAGCCTTGATGATTACCACCCCACAAACTTAACACTATCTATTCACTAGTCCCTAACCACTATATCACTACCCCCTAATACACGTAACCCTTAAACCTTAAAACATATAACCGTATAAACCCCCTAATGCATGTAACCCCTAAACCTTAAAACATATAACCCTATAAACCCCTTAGCATGTCCATCCCTCTTAATCCCTAGTACATGTAACCCCCTTACCCCTAATCGACCTTATAAACCCACAAACCCCTTAAAGAACATGCCCTAACCACTAGAACCCTATTAATTGCTAACCTTTATATCCCAACTCACCCCCTATTAACCTTAACCCCAAACCCCTATAAACCAACATACCCCTCATAAATTGTAATCACTCATATTATAATCACCATAAACCCACATATCCCTAATCAATTATATTCTTGTTACATGTGTCTTGAAAGATGAGTAATCTCCTCATGTGAATCATATTTTCCCCACCTCAAAGTGATGTTTAGGCAATGGAAATAATGCTTATATGTTGTGTCCCCCTTGGAATTGAATCAAGGGAGACTCAATCATTAAGGGGGAGCCTATTAAAAAATGAGTTTTGCATTGTATTTGGTGTATTTACTTGAGCTTATATTGTGTATTATATTTAGGGTTCATGGATTTTTATGTATGACTTGATATTTTACACTTTTGTATTTAGAAGATTGTATGCACGTAAGTTGGTGGAGATGAGTTGTAATGTCCGCTTTAATGGCATCTATATTAATGATGTGGAATTTGTGTCCCCTTTAGCGATATATGATGTTGATTTATGTTCCATTTACTATGATCATGTGAGATGGGTCCACTTGGTTGAGAGCATGTATATATGTTATGCACATTAGAGTTATGCACATTCCTATTCATTCATTGAATTCTTGAAGAGATATACATGCATAGTATAAGAGACTCTTTGCCCCTTTTCCCTCCATGACTGAGGGAGACTAACTTATGTAAAAAAAAATTGTATTAATCAATGTCGAATCTAGATTCTATGGATATGGAAAAATGCCTCCGTCGACTACACCAATTTACCTAAGGAAAGTATCCAATTAGACCTTTCTCTATTTGGAATGAAAAATCTTTGAATTCTAACCTAGTTACTATTAGTATTTTAAAATATTTAGTTTTTTAATTCTTACGGATATCTTAATATAAATTATTTTTAGTGCAACTTCCTAACTAAAAATTAACACAACAATTTCAATAAATATAAAATTAGATGAAATAAAAGCAAATATATATATATATATATATATATATATATAATAAAAAATATAATAGTTTATTAAAAAAATAAAAAATATAATAGTTTGTGGAATCATCACTTATATAAATTTCAAATAGTTGACTATAAACAAAGGTAAGCCTACTACTTAAAATAAATCTATGATTTCATATCCTTTTGTTAGCAACATTAATAAGCCTAAGATAAAAACATAACAAAACCCTACAACTATAACATCCAATCTTATAGTGATTCTAGAATATATTGACTATAAACAAAGGTAAGCCTACTACTTAAAATAAATCTATGATTTCATATCCTTTTGTTAGCAACATTAATAAGCCTAAGATAAACACATAACAAAACCCTACAACTATAACATCCAATCTTATATTGACTATAAACAAAGGTAAGCCTACTACTTAAAATAAATCTATGATTTCATATCCTTTTGTTAGCAACATTAATAAGCCTAAGATAAACACATAACAAAACCCTACAACTATAACATCCAATCTTATAGTGATTCTAGAATATATGAGTAGCAATGAATAGTATTGGCCTACGAATGCATCGAAATCAATTCTCAAAAAGGTTGGCGAACAAGCTCATTCGTAATCAATTCTCAAAAAGGTTGGCCAACAAGCTTCTCATTTAACAATAAAATACTTCACAGTGCCCAGAAAAAACCCCTCTCTTACTAACTCCCATCCTAATTAAACAAAAATGGGATATAGGAAGTTGAATTGTTTTATAGGAAGTTGAAATGTTTTAACTTCCTCACCCTTCATATTCTCCACTTAACTTGTGGAACTTTTACTTGCTATTTTTCTTTTACATAGCTTTTCACATCATCTTTCCAAGCATTAAAAACCTTTTGAATATTATTGACTTGTGGAAAATGATGTTCTTATGGAGCTTTAAATAATGCAATATTTCATCCACCTTTCCTTTATTATTCTCCAACTTTCATAGAAATAGTTTTAAAAAAAAGGTATTTTCATTGTTAGGATCTCTATATAGTATTCCATGTGTGATCTATTGATGCAAGGGATTGATCTAATTGCATTTTTCTTGTTGAATTCCTACTTCCAAACTTTGTGCAACCTTCTCCTAACTCATGGAAACTATCACACAAACCAATGTTTGAAAGATTACATGTATGTGTAAATTACTAGACATAATTTATCACAATACCCAAGCTTTTCGTTAATGTTTCTCCACTCCTAGAAAGAATCCTTCCATAATTTGATATTAATGTCAATGTTAAGGAGTTCCCTTCGATTTATATGAGGAATTTCAAGAGTGTCCCCAAGATCAACTCGACACACCTTTACAAAGTTGAATTGAATTTGTATTCACTTGGTGTATCATCCATTCATGCATCTGATTGTAAACAATGAGCACATCCTAAAATTGCCATTGAAGGAGTTGAACTTGTTTATAGAAATCTATCTATTATGGGTTTAACTCATCATGAATCTCAAGTGCATACTCAATAAACTATGTGAGATAGTGCTGATTGACTCTATAGTGATCCACTTGATTTTCTAAGAGTTCCACTTATGCTTTTTATTATTTTTATCTCTTTGGCCATATCACTAACACTTGATACAATGGCCTAGGTGAAAGCCACTCTAACATAGACTACAACCACATGATATACATCTTTGGTGTGTATTAAAATGGTTTATGTAGTGACTACCAATTCTTTATCCATAGTGTGTTTTCTCTTTTTATGTGTTTACTTCATTATTTCCTCAATCATTTTCATTTCATCTTCATCGTCATCTTTTTTTTCTATATCAACTTCAGTCTAAGACTCATCTTCTAATTTTTTCATTTCTTCTATATCTACTTTTGTCTTTTCTTATGTTGCAACCTGAGATTCAACTTCATCCTTTTTCTTTCCAGCTAGCTCCTCATTAGCTTTCCTATTATCTTGTTTTGTTTAATCATGTTGTCCCATTCTTCTTTTGTAATGTCCCTTTCCGAGTGAGGACTCCAAAGAGGAGGGCTTAGTAGTCTAAACATCCCCTTTAGACTATAGACAGGAAGAAATAGGGGAAAATGTTCATTTGATGTCATTTCACTAGGGAAATATTATAATTTGAAAGTGACATTAAGTGACTAGGTAGAAAAAGGTAATTAAGCGATTAAGTGAATATTAAATCAGAAAACTTAGGAAAATCACTTAAGTGAAAATTTAACGAAGAATTAAAGTTTGAGTGGATATAAGGAGAGTAAAAGAGACCTAATGGATCATTATTGATGATTTTAGAATTGAAACCAGAGCTCTAAGGAGAAACTTAGATTCAAGAGAATTTGAGGATACTTATGGATTCCAGGAGGAAGACACCGATGGATTGGATTCAGTGTTGAGAGACACATCCTATCCAGTCAGGGAGACCACACAGGTTTTACATTGCTTTCATTATAGATCTACACTCAGATTGAGCGTGGAGATCAGAGATCCAGCTCCAACAATCAGATTACAACGTGAGTTCTAGAGGAGACATCAAAGGTAAAGTGGGTCGCTCTTCCTCAGGAGGCCTAGTGAACCTAAACCCTGAGAACCCATTTGAGATCAGGGGAAGGCACTTCATTTGATCCATCCAGCACATTTTTCGAGCCTTCTATCCATCAACGTGTCACATTCAGTCAGTGGAGTTGCAGTGTATTTGACAGACAAAGGAGAGATCACAGATTCTCAGATATACTCATCCAAAGGTCTAGCGATCCAGATTCCTTCCGACCCATTGGAGAGGGAGGTAGGTTGCTCCATTTGAGACATGTTCCATCAGATTCTAACGGTGGAATATAATTGGGCAACTCTTTCAGTGTTAGCCAGCATGAGGGTATTCCCAGAAGTTGGACAGATTTCTTCTGGCAGTTACAGAGAGATCCAAGGGTCTAGCAATAGCAGATCCATATAGGGCGAGTCTTCTAAGGAAGAAGGTGACTTCATTGGGATAGATCTCATCAAATTTGGAGGAATCTCGCTTGTGCATGCATCAGATTCATCTTCACACAGCAAATCCAACGCTGCATGCAGCAGTAAACCCACGCATATGATGGATCGGGCTTGCATGACAACGATCTAGCGACACATGCTAGTTCTAGGTATTGTTCCATGCTTTTACTAGTATTCCAGTATAGATCTATTCATTTGAAGGTCTAATTGAACATTGGTTTGGTTATTTTTACATGCATGCAGACTGTGTATGAATTTTTATACATGCATGGCATTATTGTAATTGATTGACTATTCAATATATCTTAAACAAGTTGTTCCACCTTAAACCACGTGAAAAATCACCACGCATGTTAAATTCAAGTTATCAAACGTAGTTAGAAACATAAATAAACCATTTAACCACCCAAAGAGTATCAGATCTGCGACATACAGGGTAAGTAGAGAGTTAATATCCAGATCTACAGCTTTGGGATATTACAAGTGGTATCAGAGCTTTAGTCCTACAAGCCTGTGACTAAAGTTTCCATGAGTTCAGTAGAGAACCCAAGGGGCCATGAGCATATAGGTGACGAATTTGTCACTTACATCAAGCACAAAGAGAGGATAGGACCAAGATCATATTATTCCCCCTTTCCTCACAATTTAGAGGAAGAGGAAGAGGCATGGTGGGAAGCATAAAGAAGGTCAGAGCATGAGGAAGAAAGAAGGGCAGAGCATGAGGCAGAGCGTGAGGCAAAGCTTGAGGCAGAGAGAAGGATTGGAGACTGATATGAAAATCCAGAAGGAAGTGGAAAAGCACCCATGGACCCAGAAGCATCCTTCATGCAAGTTCTTAACAATTTGTTGATCAGTCACCAGGCCATGACTCAATCTTTGGCACAGATGGAAAATACATTGGCTATAGGGAACATTCCAGGAGAAAATTTCCTCCATGCAGCACAGGGGAACTCAGGGGAAGGTAGTAAACCCCATTCACCTACTCGCACCTACACATCATCAAGTAGGATTCCCAGGCCACTATTCCCCAGCTTTCATAGGGTACTTCCAGGAGCATCACAATAGCCAGTAGCATAGAGACCGGCCACACAAGTAGAGGATATTGCTAATTATAGGAGAGAGTATGTAGCCCTAAGGCCAAAGTTCCATAATGACATGAATTTAGTAGATTATTGCATAATTAGACTCAGGAACTGTCCTAGAGATCCTTAGAGGGGAGGATAACAGCAACACTAGGGACATAACATTGGTTCATTCATAAAGTAGGCAAACTCACTATACACTCTTCTGATGGATCATCCATATGTGCTGCCAGATATTGGGTACAGAAACTCGACATGTACTACAAGCTCAACCAGATGACAGAAATTGAAGCCATCAGTTTCACTACTTTGCATTTGGAGGGAGAGGCCCACAAGTGGTGGCATCATGGACTGGTGATATTGGGTCATAGTCACATCACCTCATATAGGGAGTTCATAGAGAGACTTATGGACAAGTTTGACAAGAGGGATCAAAAGATCCATTTTAGGGACTTAGACCAGTTGAGACAAACTAGTACACCTGATGCATTTATCACAAAGTTTCAGAGAATAGCCATGACAGTGACAGACATTCAACAGCCTAGATTAATCATGATTTTCACAGAGGGTCTCACAGAACCCTTGAGAGGATGGTTGAAGGCCTATAGACCTCACACACTACAAGATCCCATCCTACGCACTAGATATCTAGCAGACTCAGTGTATAAAATCAAAATGTTTTCCAAACCATTTGTTCCACAGAAGGACCGAAATAGGAAACTATTCCAGAGAGAGTGGAAGAGTAAGGAGAAGTTGGATGATGATATGAGGTGTGATCTTATGAGGAAGAAGCTATGCTTCAAATGCATATATCCATGGGTCCCTGGCCACAGGTGCATGGGAAAGGGACAAATCCACTACATTGAGGTTACAGTAGACAATGATGAGGAGGAACATTGTAGTTAGGTACAGGACAGTGAGTCCACTAGCTCAAAGGAGGATCCATTGCATGAGGAGGAGCATCCTCCAAGGAGACCACTGACACAGTAGGGGCAAGCCACTGGTAGAGACACAACCTCGCGAGAAGGCTAAGAGATGAGCACCAGTGAGGGAAGGATTCATAGCGACCCTTTCTAGAGTCCCTAGGTATGACACACTCAATATTAGAGGGACTATTTAGGGACAGCAGGCCATTTCCTTGATAGATGGTGGGGCAACCCACAATTTCATTGACATTGCACTGGTAGCTAGGAGAGTACTGCAAACTGAGGAGTTTGAGGGTTTTGATGTTGCAATAGTTGATGGTCACATGGTAGAGTGTTTGGATCGAGTTCCAGACTTAGAGGTACATCTGGGAAACTACACAATGAAGGATACATTCTATGTGGTTGACCTTTCTGACATAGATGTGGTATTAGGAGTCCAATGGTTGATCACATTGGGCAAGATTTATACCAATTACCAAACACTTGAGATGAGATTTAGAGACACTAAGGGGAAGAAGATTGTACTAAGGGATATGGTGACAGGGGCACCCAAGACAATGTCATCAAAGAGGATGGAGAGAATATTCAAACATGGGGGAGTAGCATATGCAGCAAAGTGTGTGATCACCACGCGGAGGGATTCAGACGGTCGCCAGCAGTATCAGGTAGAGATCAAGGATTTTTTGAGTCAGCATGAGCATTTTTTTGGTCTGATGCCACCAGGGAGACCCCCAAACAGAGGGTTTGAGCACACCATTGAGATGGAGATCTTAGCAAATTGGAAATCACACTTGTTAGTATAGTATTCCAAGAATAAGTTTGCATGTGAGTTATTGGACAAACAGGTTTAGGACGACAAGTATAGATTCATAGATGAGGTCATCTTCTATAAATACTGAGTCTACCTTATGCTCGGATCTAGTCTCAAAAATAAGATATTAGAGGTAGTACACAACTCACCTTTAGAATGCCATCAGGGCTTCTTCAAGCCATGCAGGAAGGTCAGGGATATATTCTCTTGGAAGGGTCTCAAGAAGGATGTGATGAGACATATCAGCAAGTGTGTGACTTGTCAGCAGAACAAGTCAGAGAAGACACTCCCAGCAGGGTTTCTTCATCCACTCCCTATTCTGAAGAATAAATGGGAAATTATATCCATGGACTTCATTATAGACCTACCTAAGGCTCAAGGTAAGGACTGCATAATTGTAGTGGTCGACATATTGACCAAATTTGCACACTTTTTCGCGATTGCTACAGACTACAATGCAGTGTAGGTGGCAGAGTTGTTCTTCATAGAGATCTTCAAACTTCATGGGTTTCCACAGAGTATAGTCAGTGACAGAGTCAGTTGGTTTATCAACATATTTTGGCAAGAGTTATTCAGATTGGTTGGTACAAAGTTGAAATTCAACACCAGTTACCACCCCCAAACTAATGGGAAAACTAAGATATTCAACAAGTGGATAGAGGGCTACTTGAGGAACTATGTCAGCAAACAACAGAAAGAGTGGGTAAGGTGGTTACATCTTGGAGAGAACTGTTACAACACTACCTTCTACATGTCCATAGGTATGACCCCATTCAGAGCATTATATGGATATGATGCTCCCACTTTGATTGATTTGGTTTTTGGAGACAACAGGGCTCCCAAGGCCAAATACTGGATAGCAGAGAGTCAATATATTCTCAAGGTATTAAAGGAGAATTTATAGGTGGTGTAGAATCAACTAAAGGTGAATGCAGACAGACACAAGATAGAGCGTATCTTTGAGGTTGGGGATTTTCTATTCCTGAGGATACAACCATACAGGAAATCATGTTTGAAGAAGAGTGGGGTAGAGAAGCTTAAACCCTTATTATATGGACCATACAGGGTCATACGCAGGGTAGGTGAAGTGGCCTACGAGTTATAACTACCAGAGGGAAGTCGGATTCACGTGTTCCATGTTTCTTTCCTCAAGAAAGCGGCGGGACAGTTCATTAGCACTTCTGAGGAGATATCGCCTTTGGATGAGGAGGGACGGTTAGAGTTGGTTATGGAGGACATATTGGATTTCAGTGGATATAAGGAGAGTAAAAGAGACCTAATGGGTCATTATTGATGATTTGAGAAACGAAACCAAAGCTTTGAGGAGAAACCTAGATTCAGATGAATTTGAGGATACTTGTGGATTCCAAGAGGAAGACACCAAGGGATTGGATTTAGTGTTGAGAGACACACCCTAGCTAGTCAGGGAGACCACACAATTTTTCCATTGCTTTCATTACATATCTACACTCAGATTGAGCGTGGAGATCATAGATCCATCTCTAGCAATTATATTACAGTGTGAGTTCTAGAGGAAACATCAGAGGTATAGTGGGTCGCTCTTCATGAGGAGGCTTATCAAACCTAAACCCTCATAACCCATTTGAGATCAAGGGAAGGTGATTCATTTGCGCCATCCATCACATTTTTTCAATCCTTCTAGCCATCAAGGTGTCACATTCATTCAGTGGAGTTGAAACGTCTTTGACAAACTGAGGAGAGATCACAGATTCTCAGATCTACTCATCCAACAGGGATAACGAGACAAATTCCTTCCGACCCATTGGAGAGGTAGGTAGGGCGCTCCATTCGATACAAGTTCCATCAAATTTTGATGGTGTAATCTACTTGAGTGACTCTTTCAATGTTAGCAAGCATGAGGGTATTCCTAGCAGTTGGAAAAATTACTTCTGAAAGTGACAGAGAGATCCAAGATCCTAGCAGCAGCAGATCCATCCAAGGCGAATCTACATTATGTTCAAGGTTATTTTGGACACGTTCATTTGGGTGATGATGCACCATGCAAAATTGTTGGAATGGGAAAGGTACAAATAAAGAAAAATAATGGAAACCAATGGTTGTTGAAAGAGGTAAGACATGTTCCAGATCTAAGGAAAACTCTAATTTCAACTGGGCATTTGGAAAGTGAAGGTTGTATATCTATAGTTATAGATAAGGCGTGGAAGGTCACCAAAGGATCACTAGTGATAGAAAAAGGAGAGAAGGTAGGTACATTGTATTTATGTACTAGTAATACATATTCTTCTATCTCTTTAGCTTTTACAGGAGTGGATACAACATTGTGGCATCATAGGCTTAGACACATGAGTGAGAAGGGAATGTAGATACTTCACAAAATAAATTTGTTTCCAAATCTTAAACAAATTGATTTGTATTTCTGTGAGCATTGTGTTTATGGAAAACAGAAGAGAGTTAGATTTCTCAGAGTCGGAAAATAAAAGAAGAGTGAAAGGTTAGAGCTTGTGCATACAGATGTATGGGGACTAGCTCAACTATCATCTCTTGGTGGCTCTCATTATTATGTTACTTTTATTGATGATGCAACTAGAAAAACTTGGGTTTTATTTCATTCAACAAAAATCTGATGTTTTTTATACTTTTAAGAAATGGAAAACTTTGGTTGAGAATGAGACAGGAAAAAGGTTGAAGTGTCTCAGATCAGACAATGGAGGTGAATATTGGAGCAACGAGTTTGATGATTATTGTTCATACCATGGGATTTGTAGAGATAAACAGTTCCAAGAACACCACAAGAAAATGGTGTGTCAAAAAGGATGAGCAGGACAATCATGGAGCGTCCAAGGAGTATGAGATTACATGTTGGGTTGCCCTTACGATTCTAGGAAGATGATGTAGATATTGTTGTTTACTTAATAAACAGAGGACCTTCAAGCTCTTTGGATGGTGGAATTCTAGAGGAGGAATGAACAGGTGAAAAGGTAAACTATTCATTTTTGAAGACTTTCGGTTGTGAATCATTTGTCCATATTGATAAAGAAAATAAAACAAAGCTTGACGCAAAATCCAAGAAGTGTAACTTTATTGCATACGGTGTTAATGATTTTGGTTATCGCTTATGGGATTATGAAAATCACAAAATCATTAGGAGTAGAGATTTCATATTCAATGAGAAGGTAATGTACAAAGATCAGTTGCAGGGGAAAAAGAAAAACAAGAATACACACTGCTTGATGAGATCACTGGAAAAAAAAATCCAAAGGTACCAGAAAATAAAAATGTACAACAATAGGAGAAGCATGCACCTCAAACTCCTACAAGTGTTGTTAGAAGATATACCAGGTTAAGTAGACCCCTTGAACGATACTCTCCATTGTATTATTTATTGTTGTTTGATTTTGGTGAACCAAAATGTTATGAAGAGGAAATGCAGGTAGACACTAAAAATAAGTGGGAGCAAGGCATGAAAGAGGAAATGGATTCCTTAGTAAATAACTAGAATTGGGACTTGGTTCAGTTTCCTGCAGGAAAAAGAGCATTGCATAATAAATGGGTTTACAAGTTGATGGAAGAATATGGAGGAAAAAAACGATACAAGGCTAGACTTGTTGTAAAGGGGTTTGCACAAAAGAAAGGTATAGATTTTGATGAAATATTTTCTCATGTTGTTAAGATGACTTCAATTAGGACTATTTTAAGTCTTGTGGCAGTGGAAGATTTGCATCTTGAATAGTTAGATGTAAAAATAACTTGTCTCCATGGGGATTTGGAGGAAGAGATTTATATGCAGCAGCCACAGGGGTATGAGGTGAAAGGGAATGAAAATTTGGTATGAAGGTTGAAGAAGAGCTTGTATGGATTAAATAAAGCTCCAAGGCAGTGGTATTTGAAGTTTGACAGGTTTATGACAGAACAAGGTTATAGTAGATGTCATTCTGGTCACTGTGTTTATTTTAAAAGGCTAGAAAATGGAAGTTATATTATCTTTCTATTGTATGTAGATGACATGCTTGTTGCAGGGTCTAATATGCAGGATATAAATGTGCTCAAGAACAAATTAGCTAATTCATTCGTGATTAAGGATTTGGGGGCTGCAAAGAAAATCCTTGGTATGAGAATAACAAGAGATAGGAAAAATCACAAATTGACATTGTCTTAGGGTGAGTACATAGAGAAGCTGTTGGATAGGTTTAGAATGCAGAATGAAAAACCAGTTAGTACACCTTTGGATAGTCATTTCAAATTAACTAAGGAAATGTGTCCTAAGACACGGGAGGAGATAGAATACATGTACAGGGTCCCTTATTCATCAACAGTTGGCATCTTGATGTATGTGATGGTTTGCACAAGACCAGATATTACACATGCAGTGGGAGTTGTGAGCGGGTATATGAACAATCCAAGTAAAGAACAATGGGAGGCAGTAAAGTGGATTCTTGGGTATTTGAGAGGTACTTCTACTCATGCATTATGTTTTGGAGGTTTAGACACTGTTCTACAGGGATATGTTGATTCATATATGGCATGTGATAAAGATAGTAGGAGGATCACCACAGGGTATGTTTTTATTGTAGGTGGAACAACATTAAGTTGGATTTCAAAACTACAAAATGTTGTTGCACTTTCAACAACAGAAGCAGAGTATGTTGATGCTATAGAGGCTAGTAAAGAAATGGTTTGGTTACAGAGGTTTATGGAGGAATTGGGAAAGAAGCAGGAGAATAGCAGGTTGTACTGTGACAGTGAGAGTGCCATTCATCTTGAAAATAACTCAACCTTCCATTCAAATACAAAGAATTAACAGGTCAGACACCATTTCATATGATTCGTCTAGGAAGATGGACATTTGAAGTTGGAAAATATACATACTAGCCAGAATACTGCAAACATGTTAACAAAGGGAGAAACTAGGGAGAAATTGAGTTCCTGCTCAGTTTCAGTTGGTCTTCAAGCATGAAGGCAAAGATCATAAATTTTCTAGGTCCAAGATGGAGTATAGTCCAGCATGTACAACAACAGTGGAGTTGTTGTGATCAGCCTCCAAGTGGGATATTGTTGGTTGTGGAGCCTGATTATCTTCCTTATTTGGAGGTTTCTTTCAACCATGCTTGGACCCCATTCCCTAATGGGGTGAGTGGGGGTGATTCCACCCCCATAACTATCGCCAAGGGGGTCCAGGGGGGGAAGCGACAATTTTTTGTAGCCCCCCTTGGCAGGGGATTCGAGGGAAGTGCCCCCGAAGCGAAATTTTGGAAAAAAATTCCTTGTAAAATATTGTAGTTTCGTAGTCAATCTGGACCATTCATTATAAGGTCATAGATCTGACGGTAGAATTTATTTTAGGGTTTTTTTCCCTAGAAGGAAACCCTCTCTTATGAGGGAATTGTATTTTCATTGTGTATTATCGTGAATATTGTATTTTGAGAGAGGAGATTGTGAGAGGAAGAAGAGGAAGCTACAACGGGTGTGTTGTAGGTTGTATCCCTTTATTTTGCTAGATATTAAAAGGAAGGACCTGGAAATTTCTCTGGTGGAAGTAGCTCACACTGAGTGAACCACGTATATATGTGTCTCTATTGTATTGTGTATCCTCTGTGTTTTATTTCCGCATTTTTTTTATTTTATTGTTCCGCGATCCTATTTTTCTAACACCCCTCATAAATTGTAATCACTATCTACTCATATTATAATCATCACAAACCCATATATCCCTAATCAATTATATTTGTGTTACATGTGTCTTGAAAGATGAGTAAGCTCCTCATGTGAATCATATTTTCTCTACCTCAAAATGATGTTTAGGCAATGGAAATAATGTTTATATGTTGTGTCCCCCTTGGAATTGAATCAAGGGAGAGTCAATCATTAGGGGGGATCCTATTAAAACATGATTTTTACATTGGATTTGGTGCATTTAGTTGAGCTTATATTATGTATTATATTTAGGGTTCATGGATTTTTATGTATGACTTGATATTTTACACTTTTGTATTTAGAACATTATATGCACATAATTTGGTGAAGATGAGTTGTAATGTTCACTTTAATGACATCTATATTAATAATGTGGCATTTGTGTCCCCTTTAGCGATATACGATGTTAATTTATGTTCCATTTAATATGATCATGTGAGATGGGTCCACTTGGTTGAGAGAGGGTATATACGTGATGCACATTAGAGTTATCCACATTCCTATTCATTCATTGAATTCTTGAAGAGATGATAGGTGCATAGTCTAAGAGACTATTTTCCCCTTTTCCCTCCATGACTAGGGGATACTAACTTATGTAAAAAAAAATGGTATTAATCAATGTTGGATCTAGATTCTGTGGACATGGAAAAATTCCTTCGTCAACTACACCAGTTTACCCAAGGAAAGTACCCAATTAGACCTTTGTCTGTTTGGAATGAAAAATTCTTTGGATTCTAGCCTAACTACTATTAGTTTTTTTTTCCTCAAAAAAAAGCGTAATTTTCATTATGATAATCAAAATTACATTTTGTAGATACACCTTCTGGTGTATTCTTCTGATATAGTATGCCTACATACTTCATATCGAGTGGTTGTTTCTTCTTCATCCCATGGGATTTTACATAGTCATTCTCAAAAAATATGTAATGCTACAGTGTACTGAGCATAGTCCTTAGTTTGCATAGTATCCTTCATAGATTTTGTATCCAAAATCTTGTAAAAATTTTAGAGTTTACATTCGTTTACAAAAAAGTTCTTTGTTGTTCCTGTGTTTGTTCGTTTATGAACTCTGTGATCTTCCAGTGGCCCATCTCCATGTATGTGCCCTTTTTCGAAGCCATGTTCACTTCTTTATTCCTTTCCCTGTAGACATGTTGACAAGAAAAGAAGTCAAAAATTTTCTGCAGTGATTTTATGTCTTCCACAATATTGGCAAGTCTGATATTATTGCATCTTTGAGTTCCATTTATCCAGTTTATTGCATTTTTTGAGTCTCCAAAAACTGATAACTTTTTGCAGTCTTTTTCAAGGGAAAAAACCATGAGAAGTTTGAGGCTCATTAATTCTGCATAATTATTAGTTCCATTTCCCAATCCATAAGATAAAGTGAAGTAGTGTGTGTCTGAGAAGTATAGTAAGCCTCCTCCTCCACATATGTAGTGTTGGGAAGCTCCGCCAAAAAATCCAAAAGGTGTGGATTTTTCTATGTATACTTCTTTTATTACTCTGTTCTTTGATCTTTCTTTTGAAGGAAAGGAAGAGAAAATTGACAGACTGCTTAGTGAGGTTTTCTCATGAGAAATAGTCGCCTCTTTGAAGATGGCTTCATTTCTTGCTAGCCATATTCCCCAAGTGATCAGTAAAGGGAGTAATCTATAAGTTTTGTAAGAGGAGTTTTCCCACCAATTCTTCCAGGCTTGTTCCAAGGTGTGGCCTTCCCACTAAAAAGGGAATTTCAGAGTGCATGAAACTCCTGCCCAGACCAATTTTAGATAAGTGCATTCAATAAAGAGATGTTGTGTCGTTTCTCTCTTTGTCTTGCATAGTGGGCATCTGCTTGGTCTGACAAAATTTCTTTTTTGTAAAATATCCCAGGTTGGGGCTTTATTTGAAAGCACATGCCACCAGAAGATTTTTTCCTTGGCAGGACCATTGATCTTTCAAATATTTTTCCACCACCAGACTAGTTCAGCTTCTGAGAGTTCTTGCATTAGCTGTAAATAACCCTCCTTTGGAGTGTAGATACCAGACTCATTTTTGTCCCAAACCAGTTCGTCTTCTTGTTCTCTTATCCTGATTTGTGAATGAAAAAGGGCATTTCGATAATTCTCCAATTTTGTTGAATCATCAGTGTTTAAATTAAGAGTAGAGGCAGATTTCCACCCTTGAGCCCAAAGGGTAATGGAGGGTTGGTCAACAAGTGAGTTTAAGGAGTTCAATCCTTTTTTCTTTAAAGTGGCTAGTACATGATCTGAGAGTAAGTGTTTTCCTTCGCTTTCTATCCAAGGATCAGTCCCTAGCCTTACTCGGAGTCTGTTTCCTACCTTCCAAGCAAGACCACCTTCTATTACAGGGAAAGATTTTATCACTGCCTTCCAAATCGTTGAGGCAACTCTGAGAGTTTTCTGAGTTCTTCTGATCCAAGACTCTAGGGTGTCTGGTTCAATGTATTTTTTTATGACAACCTTTGTCCAGAGACTATTTGTAGAAAGAAGGCCCCAACCCCCTTTAGTAGCTAAGGCTTTGGAGAAAAAATGTAAATTTTTTAGGCCCCAACCACCTAAAGATTTTGGGACTGCAATCCTTTTCCATCTTACCCAAGGAGTCACATTTGTATCTTTCTTTCCACTCCACAGAAATCTAAAAGAGAGTTTTCTAGCTACCTCCAAATTTCTTGTTGGGATCCAAGATAGAGACATCCAAAAGACTAGGATGGCTTCCAAAACTGATTTTACTAGTACCAATATGCCAGCTCTGGAAAGCCATTTGTGGCTCCATGAACTTAACCTTTTTTCTAATTTCTTCGATATCCAAGACCAATCCTCCTTTCTATAATCATTTGGTTTCAAAGTGAATCCCAAGTACTTGAGTCCTTCATCAATCGTTTTCTCTTCAAAAGGGAAGAGAAGTTTGTATCGACTTTTTTCCATTTCTGAGAGACAAAAGGTGGTGAGAGTAGACTTTCCTTCGTTTATTATCATTCCTATAGCTTTGGAGAAGAGTTTCAGAGTGTTATTTAGATTTTCAGCTTCCCCTCTAGTTCTTGCAGAGAAGACAAGGATGTCGTCTACAAAGAGAAGGTGGGTTACATGAAGAGTATTGGAAATATTGATGCCTGGAAAAGACCCAGATCGTTTTTATGTTGCTAAAACCCTGCTTAATCATTTAGCAACAAGAAGAAACATAAGAGGGGAAAGTGGATGGCCTTGTCTTAAGCCTCTTTTAGATCTAAAAAATTATGTGGCTGACCCATTTATGAGGACTGAGAAAGTTATAGTTGTAATACAGCACATGATCCATCTGATAAATGGAACTGTAAAGCCTAAATGTGTTAAAAGCAACCGTAAATAGAGCCAACTTACCCTGTCATAGGCTTTGGAAAGATCGATTTTAAGAACCACACTATTTAGATTCTTGGTCTTTATGTTGTGTAGGGCTTCCTGTGCCACTCCAATTGCTTCATGTATCTGCCTGCCCTCTAGGAATCCAAATTGTTCCAAGGAGATTTTGTCAAAAAGTACAGTCTTAAGTCTTCTGGCTATGACTTTGGAGATGATCTTGTAGATGCAATTGCACAGGGAGATAGGTCTGAAGTCATCCAGGGTGTTTGGGTTTTCCTTCTTTGGAATAAGGGAAATAAAGGTTGAGTTTAAACTTAAAGGCATTTTTCCAGTAAGCCTTGTCTCTTCAACTAGGCTTTGTATATCTTGTCCAATAGAATCAAAGAAGCCTAGGAAGAACTCAATTGTCCATCCATCTGGTCCTGGGATTTTGTCCTTTTTAAACTATTCAATGCAGCCTTAAGTTCTTCTAGTGTTACCTTTTCCATAAGCATTATATTATCTTCCTCACTATTAAAGCTCAGAAAGTACTGTACCATTCGAATCACTTCTTCAATAGTGGCCTTTTTTTCTGCTTTGTAGAGATCCTGGAAGAACTTTTTTCCAATTTTTGCCATTCCTTCAAAGGTATGTTCCTTTTTTCCTTCTTGATCCTTTAACTGGCAGATTGAGTTTATGCACCTTCTGCCTTTTGCATATGCTTGGAAGAATTTTGTGTTTTGATCTCCACTCTTCAGCTAGGTGGCTCTGCTTTTTAATCTCCATGTATCTTCTTTTTCCTTTAGTAGTATGTTTCTCCTTTCTTCCAATTTTAGCAGACTTAGTTTGCCATTTGTTGTATCAAATCCTCCACCCTGTTCTTCTGAAATAAGGTTTAATTTTGATTCTAGTTCCTTCAGTTCCATATCCTCTTTTAGGATTTTCTGATGTGCCCAGGTTTTCGTCTTCTCTTTGGTAATGTGTAGGATTTTTACAAAGTGTAGACCTGTCGTCTCATTGCTTCCTGGGTTATAGTATTGCCAATTTTCCTTAACCAACTTTAAAAAAGTTTCATCACTGAGCTAGGTTCTATTGAATTTGAAAGGACTGGGTGGCTTATCCAATCTAGTTCTTAGTTCAAGGAAAATTGGGTAATGATCCAAGATTCCCCCGTGTCCTATCCATTGTTTCAGTTGAAAGGATTTTTCAAGAAGTGTATCCTTTATCAAAAAATGATCCAGTATTTTTGCAATGTTGTCTTCTCCCACTCTATTGTTTCTCCAAGTTGGTTTGAATTTAACCGGCTCAATATCCATAAGATTGTGTTCATCCAGTTTTTGTGTAAAGTAGGTCGAGAGGGGGTTTGATCTCGCATGGGATCCTCAAACTTCTTTAATGCCTAAAGAGAAATTTAAGTCTCCTCCCAAGATTAAGTGTTTTTCTTTTAGGAAGGACTTGTTGAAGACAGCATCCTAGTAAGGGCCTTTGTTGTGATAGGGGCCATAGATGTTTTCAATATTGAGGGGGTCTTCAAGTTCTTTTGAGAAGACTGTGATCCCAAGTCCAGATTCAAAACCCCAATGGTTAAGGACTTTTATAGTGCGACAATTCCATCTGATAGCTAGTCCTCCAGATTTCCCAATAGAGTCCAAGGTAATGAAGCTCCAGTCTGGTAAAAGAAAAGAGAGTATGTTTTCAACTTCCACCCCTTCCCCCAAGGTTTCTTGAAGGAGAATTACATCCGGATGTTCTGTGAGAATCATCCTTTTTAGGGCCGGTTTTTTTAGGGGACCAACCAAACCCCAACAATTGAAGGAACAACACTTCATCAAGGCCCCTTTCTCAGGGTTCGCCTTGCTCTAAGCGCCCTTTCAATAGAGACCTGTTTTGTGCTTTTGAGAAGAAAGATTTCCTGCCTCTGCCAGTTTTTTATGCTGGAGTCGGGTCCAATGCTAAACCTCCTATGTGTTCTCTATTCTATGATCTTAAGAAAAATCTTCTTGTGGAGGTGTCTGTCGAAGAGGTAGTGGACTCATCCGAGGCAGGGGTAGGAGAAGAAGCTAGTTGTACCGAGGGGAGGAGGGAGGAAGAGGAGGTCGGGGAAAGGGATGGGCAACGAGGGGGCAAGGAAGGAGGTGGAAAGGGGGGTTGAAGAGAAAACAAGGGAGGGAACAGGGGAAGGGTTGGTGAGAGCAGCCACTCAGGACTTTTAATAGACAAATTATTTATTAAAACAGTAATAGAGGGGGCAGGGTTAGAGGAGGTACCCGTGACCAGGAAGGACGAGTCTTCTGTCTGGACTGGAACTTGTTGGATCGGACACATGGTAGCCAGCTCTGTACAAGGTTGGACCAAATCTTTGGCCAAAAATTTGATGAGGCATTCAGTTTGACAACCCTGCTCCTTTTGTAAGTAGGGATCAGGAATCAAAGAGCCAACGTTCTTCTGTGAATCTTTATTCCTCCCATATATCGTTCCTCTGGTTCTTAGAGGGAGCTTGCAATTTTTAATCAAATGTCCATACTGATGACATCTGAAAGGAATGTTCTCATAGTCCAATTTTTGGGCATATGTGTAGTCTCCCTAGGTGAGATCCATCTCTTCCCCCAGACCTTCCCTAACATTCAAATTAACCAGAATTATTGCAACCTTCCTTTGTTTTGTTTCTTCATATGTCATATCCGCATCCAAGAAATCTCCTAAGAAATTCCCAATTTATTTGAAGTACGCAAAAGACCATAGATGGAAAGAAAGTGTTGGTAGTCTTAGCCAGACCGGAATTTTGTCAAGGCGTTCTGTACTTGCGTCAAAAAGAGTATTCCATGGTTTGAAACGCATCGGAGAGTTGTTGATTCTCCATGCTTTACTTAGTACCCATTTGGAGTGTTCATTGTTCTGGAAGGTGAAGGCATACCAATTCCTATTTAATTCCACTAGTTTCGGTGAGTATCCGAGCTCGGCCTGCCAAGCATCGTGCATCCAATCTCGGATGGTTTTTACCACGAAGACCCTGCCATTCACTCTCCCAAAAATTGTTTGGCTTGCCATAAGTGTGACCTGGCTAAACTCCATGTCTTCACCGAGAGCTAGGTTTCCAATTTTCCCTGTGTTCTTTAAGCTTTTCCTTTTCAACCTAGGCCATGTTTCTCTGTCTCTGACAGCTCCTTCCGAAGTATTTAAGTGCTTCTTTGTGTGTTCTCTGGTGGAGAAACACTGTTCAAAACCACTATACTCATCAGGTTCCAGCCAGACAGAGATAAAACCCTTGCAAGAGGAGAAAGGGACCGCAAATGGTCCTGACTCAAAAGAGACCGGGGGATTGGTACCTTCACTGGAGGGGTGGCCCAAGCGAGTGAGTTCCGAAGAAGTGAGACCTCCTGTTATGGAATTTACCCACTCTAGGTCAGTAGCTTGAAGTGGACTTAGTGGGGCGAGAGCACAGGCAGGAGTGCTTGTGGGATTGGTCACCCACGGTTCTAGAAAATCTCCGAACAACAGTCCATCTAGAAGAGTGGGTAGTAGGGGGGGAAGGGTTCGGCCTGGGGAGGAGCAGAAAGGAAGTCACCAGAGTTTTCCAGTTCTATGGGTGGTCCTCCATCTTCCAAGAAATATGTTGTCATGGCATCTATCATAATTGTCTCCATGCCATCAATGAAATGCGCGATGACCGGGAGGTCTTCCATGGTCGGGAGGGAAGGGGTAGACTGTCGGGGAAGGGGAGGGGGGAAGGATCAGACCAGGAATAGGAAGGAGTGAAGTTTAACCACAGGCGAAGGAGAGGGACAAAAGAAACCACAGCCACGTGCGGGAAGTTCACTCCATAATTGCAGAGCTTCCAAACCCCCCCGCTCAAAACTCAAGTTGCTAGTGCCTAACTACTATTAGTAATTTTAAAATATTTATTTTTTTAATTCCTATGAGTATGCTAATATAAGTTATTTTTTCTACAACTTACTAGCTAGAAATTAACATAACAATTTCAATAAATATAAAATTAGAGGAAATGAAAGAAAATATAGACAAAAAATAGTTTGTGGAATCATCACTTGCATTAATTTAAAATATTTGACTATAAACAAAGGTAAGCCTACTACTTAATAGAAATCTATGATTTTACTTCCTTTTGTTCGCACCATTAATAAGCATAAGATAAAGACATAACAACATAAGAAAACCTTACAGCTATAACATCCAATCTTGTAGTGATTCTAGAATATATGAGTAACAAAGAATAGTCTTGGCCTACGAATACATCGAAATCAATTCTCAAAAAGGTTGGCCAACAAGCTTCTCATTTAATAATAAAATACTTTACAGTGCCCATAAAACATCCCTCTCTTACTAACTCCCATCCTACTTAAACAAAAATGGGATATAGGAAGTTGAATTGATTTCTAGGAAGTTGAAATGATTTAACTTCCTGGCCCTTCATATTCTCCACTTAATTTGTGGAAGTTTTACTTGTTATTTTTCTTTTACATGACTTTTCACATCATCTCTCCAAGCATCAAAAATATTTTGAATATTATTGACTTGTGGAAAATGATGTTCTTCTAAACCTTTAAATAATGCAATATTTCATCCACCTTTCCTTTATTATTCTCCAACTTTCATTGAAATAATTTTACAAAAAAGTATTTCCATTGTTAGGATATCTATATAGTATTCAATGTGTGCTTTATTGATGCAAGGGATTGATATAATTGCATTTATCTTGTTGAATTCATACTTCCAAACTTTTTAAAACCTCCTTCTAACTCATGGAAACTATCACTCAAACCAAAGTTTGAAAGATTACATGTATGCGCAAATTACTCGACACAATTTCTCACAATACCCAAGCTCTTCCTTAATGTTTCTCCACTCCTAGAAAGAATCCTTCCATAATTTGAGATTAATGACAATGCTAAGGAGTTCACTTCCATTTATGTGAGGAATTTCAAGAGGAGTGTCCCCGAGATAAAATTGACACACCTTTACAATGTTAAATTGAATTTGTATTCACTTGGTGTATCATCCATTCATGCATTTGATTGTAAATAGTGAGCACATCCTAACATTGCCACTGGAGGAGTTGAACTTGTTTATAGAAATTTCTATATTATGGGTTTAACTCATCATGAAATACTCGATAAAGTATGTGAGATGGTGTTGATTTACTCTATAGTGATCCACTTGATTTTCTAAGAGTTTCACTTGTTCTTTTTATTTTGTTTATTTCTTTTTTCATATCACTAACACTTGATACAATGGCCTAGGTGAAAGTTGTTAATGATTGCAGCTTCGTGAGACATCCTCTGGAACACGTTATCCTCAGAGACTAATTTGAGTCGACCTGTGAGAGAGCCCATGTGTTGGGTGTGCCCATGTGATGGGTGTGTTGTTCCTCTCTGGACTGAGATGAGACGATGTGTTCCCCTGTGTGGGGTGAGGATGCCCATGAGATGGGTGTTTCATTCCTCTCTAGATTTAGATGAGATTATGTGTACCCCTATGTGGGTTGAAGGTTCCCATGTGATAGGTGTGTGTCAGACTCTGGACTGAGTTGTTATGAAGTGTGGTCTCCTTCCTTGTGCACTCAGTTGAGTTATGCTTGAGATGGTACTCCAGATGATTCTCTTGTGGACTCAGTTGAGACAGAGGTCGGTTAAGTAGGACGTCTCTATGGTTGAGCATAGGTGGACATGTCCCTAGTGGTTGAGCACTAGTGGACGTGTGAGATCATTTCTATATTGTCTAAGAGTAAGATTTACCTGTAACCCTAATTATGTTGTAAAGGGTACAGGTTGTCCCCACCATGTAAAGATAATTAATATTGTAATTATTAATTATATTTATTCTATTATTAAGTTGTACAGGTTGGCCCTATTGTGCCAATAGACACATCATTTGATGTGATAAGTTTTGTATAAATAAAGGTGAATCCCCATTGAGGAAACACACTTATCTTTGTGTCATCTCATGATTTCGGAAGTTGAGGTCTGAAATTATGAGAACTGTGTCACCCTTTTGTGTGCTAGGTTTGGTGGTGGATGGGGGATCTTCTTTTGAGAATATAGCAAAGGATTGTTGGGTTTTCTTCCCTTGTGTAGAAGGGTTTCCCAAAATATTTCTTGTGTTCATGTGCATGGTTATTCTTCTTGTGATCTTGGTTTACTGCAGCTAGTTATTGTTACTGTAGTCATTGTGTATGGTTCAAGTAATGCTAAACAGAAAAGGAAATAAACCTCATGATTGAGCCAAAATTTAACATTGTATTAGAGCATAGGTCTTGAAGAATTCATTGCACAAGCTTCTAGCATCCGTCCTCTCCCTTCTGCAGAATTGTACGACCCTCCTAGAATTTCCAACAATCTGTATGGCCTCTCCTTTTTGGGTGTTCCAACACTTAATATTGAAACGTTGGGGATAAAAATTGAATAGGGGTGTACGGCCTCCCTCAATGCACCTCCAACAACTCTCATATTGCAATTCTGAGAAATTTGGATTTTTGGCCCTAGGGTTTCGCAATTTTCTGCAAAAAAATCATATTTAGGGTTTTTGGAGCTCATTGAAGGAGATTTTCAGCTCACCAGTGATCTTTTCACTTTCAAAGCTTATTGTTGGCAGTAATAAGCCCAACGAAACCTAATATTTCTATCCTATCTTAGACAGTAGGTTTCCTAGCCCAGTTGGGAAGGGTTTGTGAAGAATCCGAAAACATGGATTCAACGCAGTACTTGAAGATGACTTTTGCACATCAGAAAAAGGAATTTGTGGGAGATAAAGGGATGCTAAACCCTTGCCGCTGATATGAGTAAAATAAGGCCGGACCTCTCCTTAATTTTCTGTGGTAAAATTGAGGTCGGGCCTCTCCTTTCTGTGGTAAAATCTAGATCTGCCTCCACCTAAATTATGTTGGTTGGCCAAGCATTGTTTGAGGACCAAGTCTCCAAGACTTCCCCAGTCATCTCAAGCCTACAAAGGGTTGCCTTAGCACCTTTTGTAGGACCGAAAGCTTAAAGAAGAAAGACAGCAGTATTAAAGGATCCAATTCAAATGAAGAGTGTCCACACTAAATCTATCCGCCTGCAATAAAAGAGACGTGGAGATTTACCCAATCGTTGAGCAGTAATGTGTGGACCATACAATGGTATATTGGATGCTAGCATTGCAATTGAAATAAAACAGTCTGCCATATTTTATCATAACCGTGGGGCACTCAAAGAAAGTTAAGTCAAATGATCCTTGACCGCAGATTTAAAATCAAATTACAGACTTGTAGCAGCCTCCGTTGTGTTCCATTCTGAGGCAGTGAAAAATTGCAGACCTTCGTGGTTGTTGTTTAATTCTTTTTTTAGACAGGTCTCTTTAAATGGGAAGGCCGAGTAATCCTATGGTTGGAATTTTCTGTCGTAGACAGCTTAAAGAAGGAGAGGATGGGGTTGCAACCCCTATAGTGACTGCTTGGAGAGGCCGCAGGCCTAGAGATTTAGCCCGCAGCCATATAACCTCATACAAAAGCTTAAAGGGACATGACAAGCTCAAGACATCAGACTGTAGGTGAATCAAGGGATGCTTAAGTCCTCACTCAGCCACAGATTTCAGACTTGCAGATTCTGAGAATGAGTCATAGCCCTAGTTGCTTGATAGCAGGTGTAAGGGAGTTGTGAACCCTTGTTCCAAACCACGAGAAGGGGGGTCGAGGCCCTAGTTAATGCAAATAAAGGGCTGGAAGGACTCAGCTACAATCAAGGGTATATGCACATAAACCTAAGAGGGTTTCAGTAGGATCTTTGCATCTAAAGCAGCAATGAATATTTAGCAACAAAATTTGATGAAGATTAAGAATGGATGTGTCATCCATTTGTCAAATAATCAAACATGAAGTATTGTCCAAACAATGAAAGCTTGAAGACAATTCATGTGAGAGGTACGTTGTAGACTTCAAGAATGATCCTTGATGTGACTTTTGAAATGTGTGCTATAAGTGCACATTATTCAAGGAGACTAGAGTTGCAGCTAGTAATGTGCAAAGAAAGCAACATTAACCACCCCAAGAGAAGTCAAGGAATGCAATCAAGAACTATGAGCAATTATTCTCTATCTTAGCTTTCACAGGAAGAGCAAAAGCAAGACTGAGCATGATTGCAGACTAAGGTAAGTATTTTACTACATTCCTTATTTGATTTCATTAAATTGTAGTTGCTTGCATTCTAATAATGAAGGGTAGTATCCCTGGTGTGGGAGCTCTCTTGACTTGGACCATTATCCCTGGTAAGGGAGTCCAAATTTTCTTGATTGATTATTATCCTAGTACGAGAGGCCAGCAAGTACTGTAGAGTCAATAGATGACCTAAGAAAACATGAGATTTCCCTAGGTTAGCAACACAGAAAAAGGAAGATGTTTATCCTTTAGACTTCAAGAGGGAGTCAAAATATTTGAGAATAAGGAAGAGACAATACCTTGTCCCTCTTCAGCAGTTCAGAGGGACACAACCATTGTTCCATTTGATCCAATTGCTCCAGTTGATATCCCTAGAGACATTGCAGTAGGCCATAAAAGTCCTTCCTAGGCTCAACAAACTCTGCACAAGGCAGAGGGACATACAGCTCCTTGAGGCACATTCTGAAAGAGCAAGAGACCATAGAGATCTTCGAGCTATTTTTCAGCCATGAGCCTAATATTTGATACCAAGTCTTCTTGTCATGGGGAAGCAGCAGGTTAGCAAGTATGGAAAGATACCATGACAGAAGAGTATCAGTCGATCATGAAGAATGATGTGTGAGATATTGTTCTGAGACCAGAAGGGAAGTTTGTAGTGACTTCCAAGTGGATCTATAAGATCAAGTATGCAGTCGATGGAAGTGTCAAGAAGTACAAAGCGATATTTGTAGTCAGAGGATTTTCACAAGTAGACGAAATTGATTATGAGGAGACATTTTCTCATGTATACCGATACACTTCCATTTGTACTATCATTGCACTAGTTTCATATATGGGTTACAAACTACATCAGATGGATGAAAAGACAACCTTTCTCAATGGTGAGATTGAGGAAGAAGTTTACATCGAGCCACCAGATGGATTCATGATACATGACCGAGACAAACTCGTTGGATATCAGTGAAGCATGTAATTAGATATCTATGAGGCACAGTTGGATATGTCCTAAGATATGCTTCCAGTGTAGACATGAGATTGCGGGTATATATCGATGCAGATTGGGTAGGAGCGTAGTGGACTGGAAGAGCACATATAGTTATTGTTTTACATTGGGGTCTAACATGGTTTCCTGGTGCAGCAGGAAACAAAGCTATGTGTCTTTGAGTACCGCAGAAGCAGAGTATATAGCGTTGAGTGTGGCAGTCTGTGAAGCAGTGTGGTTTCGCAAGCTCCTTGCAAACTTATTTGATTATGACATGGATTCTACCATTATTCACTGTGATAACTAGAGTTGTGTGAAGATCTCTAAGAATATTGTGTTTCACGATAAATTGAAACACATTGAGATAAAATATCATTATATCAGAGACATGGTGCAGAGGAAAGCAGTACACGTGCAGTACCTTCCTACACATGAGCAGATTGTAGATATCTTCATCGCTTGCCAGGATGAAGTTTGAGTAGTTCCATGAGAGACTTGGCCTAGTGGAGAATGCCTCCCTAGAAAAGAGGGAGTGTTGACGATTCCGGCTTCATGAGACATCTTCCAGGACACGTTATCCTCTGAGACTGAGTTGATTTGACCTGTGAGAGAGCCCATGTGTTGGGTGTTCCCATGTGATGGGTGCGTCAATCCTCTATGGACTGAGATGAGATGATGTGTGCCCCTGTGTGGGGTGAGAATTCCCATGAGATGGGTGTGTCATTCCTCTCTGGATTGAGATGAGACAATGTGTACCCATGTGTGGGGTGAAGGTGTCCATGTGATGGGTGTGCATCAGACTTTGGACTGAGTTGTTATGACGTGTGGTCTCCTACCTTGTAGACTCAGTTGATTCAGGCTTGATATGGTAGTCCATATGATTCTTCTGTGGACTCAGTTGAGAAAGATCTATTGAGTAGGAAGTCCCTGTGGTTGAGCATGGATGGACGTGTCCCTAGTGGCTAAGCACTAGTGGACGTGTGATATCCTTGCTATATTTTCTAAGAATAAGATTTACCTGTAACCCTAATTATGTTGTAAAGGGTACAAGTCATCCCCACATGTAAAGATAATTAATATTGTAATTATTAATTATATTTATTATATTATTAAGTTGTACAGGTCATCCCTATTGTGCCAATAGACACATCATTTGATGTGATAAGTTTTGTATAAATAAAGGTGAATCCCCGTTGAGGAAACACACTTATCTTTGTGTCATCTCATGATTTCAGAAGTTGAGGTCTGAAATTATGAGAACTGCAACACCCTTTTGTGTGCTAGGTTTGGTGGTGGATGGGGGATCTTCTCTTGAGAATATAGAAAAGGATTGTTGGGTTTTCTTCCCTTGTGTAGAATGGTTTCTCAGGATATTTCTTGTGTTCTTGTGCATGGTTATTATTCTTATGATCTTGGTTTAATGCATCTATGTATTGTCACTGCAATCATTGTGTATGGTTCAAGTAATGCTAAACAGAAAAAGAAATAAACCTCATGCTTGAGCCAAAATTTAAAAACAGTCACTCTAACAGAGACTACAGCCACATAATATACATCTTTGGTGTGTAGTAAAATGGTTTATGTAGTGACTACCAAGTCTTTATCCATAGTGTGTTTTCTCTTTTGATGTGTTTACTTCATTATTTGTGTATTATTCCTATTGAAATAAAATATCTCTCTAGCTCATTAGTGGGCACAGGGATAGGCATATCTCTTCCTGTGATTAGTCTGGATGAAGACATCATGGAAAAGATTTTAGGGGTGTGTACTTCTTCCATTGGTCCTCCCACTGTTGTTTCAACTGGTCATTTCTCTTCTCCATCCTCCTTTCTTTGTTTTTTCTCAATTCTTTTCCTTTCAACT
>ML807234.1:176904-191988 GCA_009831015.1 Picea engelmannii
AGTCTGGATGAAGACATCATGGAAAAGATTTTAGGGGTGTGTACTTCTTCCATTGGTCCTCCCACTGTTGTTTCAACTGGTCATTTCTCTTCTCCATCCTCCTTTCTTTGTTTTTTCTCAATTCTTTTCCTTTCAACTTCAACACCTACTTCAACGTTATTTTTCTTCTCTTCTTTAGCTTCTGGTCTAATTTTTGCTTCTTTCCTGGATTCTTTCTTTTTTTATCTACCTCAACTTCATCCTTGGATTGGCTTTGTGTTCCTTTGCCATTTTTTTTGTTTTTAGGATTTTCCTCAATTATTTTCCCTTCATCTTCAACATCGTCTTTTTTTTCTATCTCAACTTCAGTATAAGCCTCATCTTCTAATTTTTTCTTTTCTTTTATATCTACTTTTGTATTTTCTTATGTTGCAACTTGAAATTGAACTTCATCCTTTTTCTTTCCGGCTATCTCCTCATTAGTTTTCCTATTTTATTGTTTTGTTTAATCATGTTTTCCCATTATGCTTTTGTAATGTCCCTTTCCGAGTGAGGACTCCAGAGAGTAGGGCTTAGTAGTCGAAACATCCCCTTTAGACTATAGCTAGGAAGAAACAAGGAAAAATGTTCATTTGATGTCATTTCACTAGGGAAATGTTGTAATTTGAAAGTGACATTAAGTGACTAAGTGGAAAAATTTAATTAAGCGCTTAGCTAAATATTAAATTAGAAAACTTAGTAAAAGCGCTTAAGTGAAAATTCAAAGAAGAATTAGGGTTTCAGTGGATATAAGGACAGTAAAAGCAACCTAATGGTTCATTATTGATGATTTGAGAATTGAAACCAGAGCTCTGAGGAGAAACCCATATTCAGAAGAAATTGAGGATACTTATGTATTCTAGGAGGAAGACACTAAGGGATTGGATTTGGTGTTGAAAGACACACCCTAGCCAGTCAAGGAGACCACACAAGTTTTCCATTGCTTTCATTACATATCTACACTCAGATTGAGTGTGGAGATCAAAGATCCAGCTCCAGCAGTCAGATTCCAGCGTGAGTTCTAGAGGAGATATCAAAGGTATAGTGGGTTGATCTTCCTAAGGAGGCCTAGCAAGCCTAAACCCTCAGAACTCATTTGAGATCAGGGGAAGGCACTTCATTTGATCCATCGAGCACATTTTTTCGGGCCTTCTAGCCCTCGGGGTCTCACATTCAGTTAGTGGAGTTGCAGTGTGTTTGACAAACAAAGGAGAGATCACATATTCTCAAGTCTTCTCATCCATAGGGCTAGTGAGCCAGATTCCTTCCAACCCATTGGAGAGGGAGGCAGGGTGATCCATTCAAGATAGGTTCCATAATATTCTCACGGTTGAATCTACTTGGGAGACTCTTTCAGTGTTAGCCAGCATGAGGGTATTCCGAGCAGTTGGACAGATTACTTTTGGTGGTAACAGAGAGATCTAGGGGACTAGCAGCAACAGATCCATCTAGGGACAATATTATAAGGAAGAATGAAACTTCATTGGGATAGATCTCATCATATTCGGAGGATTCTTTCTCGTCCGTCCATCATATTCATCTTTAGGAAATAGATCCAGCATTGCATGCAGCAGTAAACCCATGCATGTGATAGATCGGGCTTGCATGCCAATGATCTAGCTGTTATAAATAATAGGTGTGCTCGTTTAACCATAGAAAATATATCAATATTATCACCCAACCATAGGTCGAAGACACCCCCGAGCACCTTAACCTTGACAGAGAATAATTCTAGAAGAAAACCCTAGGCCTAATAGCCAATCAATGTAGTGTACCTCTCTATCTAGAGCTAGTACACAAGGCAGAAATTATAAACCATAACCAATAGAAAGTCCAAGCCTAAACCAAGAATACAGGTTGTAGTAGTTGCATTTGCAGCTACTCTCTAGACTTGCGCACATACTCAGTTTATTTAGTGCGCACTCTTACATTTTTGCAATTGCGAGCTGTGTGTACCAAATGAGATCTGGTGTCTTGTATTTGTATTGTTTCTCCTTAGTTGTCTAGGCTGACTTCTCATTTTGGAGGCTAAACACTCAATATTAAATATTTCCTTTAGCCGACTTGTCTTCTAGGGTTATTTCCAATGCTTTAGGGTTTCTTCTCGCTTCCCGGAATATTCTATTCTTGTCAAGGTTACACGTGGAGTTTAATACCTCCCGCAACTACCATAATATCAACACTCCCTCCTAGCTAGGGAGTTATTGAAGGCAATGGTCTTGAGCACAAACATACCACTCAATTGGTAGTATCATCGTAGCCATACAAGCTATCTCATGATTAGATCATGAGCACCATCATCACTATCAATATCATCTCATAGCATTAACTGCATCATCTCTCGCAACCACACTCCATCTGAGTAATCAGGTATGATGTTGAGTAAGTCACTCACTCCACAGAGTGATACAAGAACCATTCTTCTAATCCGGACATATGTACTATAAGAATAACTATTCCAACAGATGTTGGAAGTCACGCCATGGGCTACAAGGACTATTCTTCTATTCCAGACATATGTCCTAGAAGAATAAATGTCCTGGACCATTTTTCGTCTAGAGAATGTCTGTCCATCAGCACACTAACTATCCATCTAGCTGATAATCATTTTCAATACCACTGAAAGTCTACATAGAAATCAGAACAATGTCATTCAATAGATGTAACAACCCTAGTTAAATAACTAATTGTCAAAGTTAAATAATTGTTTAAGGTTTATTAAGTTTAATTAATTAAATAATTAATTGTCCTAATGTATATTAATTAATTAATTATTATTTATTAATAATAATAATTATTTATTTATTTATTGTTTAAAGTATATTAATTAATTAATTAACTCATTAAATATTTGGGTAATAAATTTAAGTTTAATAAATTTTAATTTATTGAAAGAAAACTTAACATATCGAATAATAGAACCATTAAGGAGAAGGGGATAAGGTGGTTGGCATTGAATGGAGGGATAAAGTGGTTGGTATTGAATGGAGAGATAAGGTGGGTGAGTCTTAATGAAAGGAGGAGGCGTTGAATGGGAGAGGGGGTTATGAGGGGGAAAAACACTCAGGAGAATGACTCTTTTTTTTTTGGATAGGGAGAATTATTTTTCAGATTAGGAGACTGTATTGGGGATTTATTTTGGGGGGGAGAAGCTTGTGGAAGGACTGTTAGAAGGGGGCCCCTGTTGCTGGGAGTTTTGGGCTCAGGGGCTAGGAATCCTTACGGAATCCTGGAGCTAGGGAGTCGGAGAGGTTTTGTTCCTAGTTGGCTGGGTGGTTAGACGGTTTTGGGCAGTGCATCAAGTAGGGTTGGCGACATCAGAGTTGTGGACAGAAGTAGCATCAGTTAGAGGTATGTATTTTCATTATTCTGCTATGTTATGCAATTGATTATAATATGCTCATAAATTTTAATATGTTGAATATGTAGTGGATCATTATGATGAATAATAAATGGTTTAAGGTTAGGTTAGCATGTTTGTATTTAACTTTCTGATTTATAAGGCTATGTTGGAAGAGACCTTACACATGGTATCAGAGCCTTAGTTTGAAATCTGGGACCAAAGGCCCACCTACCCACCCATCCTCTTGACTCTGGAAAGAAAGCTAAGTTGTGTGTTCTATAACCAGCCCTGAAACTCCCTAAAACCTTAAAACTTGTTGGCCTATACAGAAAAAAAAATCCTTGAAAAGGGGTGTTATAAACATAAATAACTAGAGGCATAAATAATATATTAAAGAAAAACTTGTAAATGTGGGCTTGAGGGCCAAGCTCCAGCTCCAGCTAACCTGCAAGCCAAGCACACAATTGTTTTTTAGTATATATACATATCTAAATATACAGAGGTATAAATAACATTATATAAATAAACATATATAGAAGATATTTATTTAAACAAAAAAAAATATACATATAAAAAAAATAAAAGGGAAGATGATTATTATCAAAGATAAAGATTGGTGTGTGCTTTAGTGAATTTTATATTTCTAAGTACCCTAACTATCGGTCCAAACCAACACATAGCACGTATTATACCAAAGTCTACCAATCCACAGGTCGATCAATAAGCCACGCAACACAGAACAAATCCAAGCTCGAACGCCAAATCCTTTTCATTCCACACAAAAAAATATATATACATAAACCAACATAAGCCATGCACAAGCGCCAAGCCCTTTCCTTTATACTTGTCTCATCTATAAATAATGAAAAAAAAAATGTGGTGTGTGCTTAAGTGACTTTTCTAATCCATATATCGAACTACACTTTACACACAACACAACACAGGTCAAGTCAAATCCAACGCACACACACCAAACTGAATCAAATGGAGGAGGAGCCCACGAGGATCTACACTGTGCACTATACACCAAACCAACACATAAGTCACCAAAACCCAGCGCAGAAGCCACGAGGGGGCCCGAATGGCACAACACAGGTCAAATCAAATATAGCGCACACGCACCAAACCGAATCACATGGAGGAGGAGCCCACGAGGATCGGCACTATGCACTATACACCAAACCAACACATAAGTCACCAAAACCCAGCGCAGAAGCCACGAGGGGGCCCAAATGGAGTGCGCAAAGCTGCAAGCCAAGGCTACGAGGAGTCCAGATTAATTGTCATTATTTTTTTTTAAATATCAAATAAAAAAAAAGTAATGGGTCGAGGCTCATTGCTCAAACCACAAGTCACAAACAGGAAAAATTTTAAAGAGCCACACAACTCATTACAAGTCGGTGCCCAAGTATCCAAGCACCAAACCACAATGTAGGTGGTTCATCATTCCCACAGACTATTTGAGTCGTCCCATGTTTCAAACACTGCTCGATCGAGCCGAGGAGGATTTCGGCTTCGATCACCAAGGCTTCGAGGTAAACGTTTTAAGCAAGTTTTGAGGATCCTAGGTAGAAACGACCCGACCAGCAAGAGTTTGAGCATAGCCACCACTGCCACGCTCAAGCGTCAAATCTCTAAACCTTAAGCCCGCAAGCACCAAGCCCGTGACCAACTATGCAAGAAAATAATGTATAAGTAAATATAAATGGTGTTGCATTGTCTGAATTGACCAGGACATCAAAATAATTAAAAAAAAAAATATATCCTCGCTAAATTCACCTCCCACAGGAGGTAACTCCAGCGAAATACATCTCCTCTGCTGCATGGGAAAATTTATGAAAATTTATGAAAAGGAAAAGAACTTGGAGGAGGAGCCCATGAGGGCATAGTGCAGCCCATAGGCCTTTGCCAAGCCACAAGGGAGGAGCTTGTGGCCATTACCATAAATTTTCCACAGTTGCAGAGAAGGAGAAGCCCAGTGCGCACTTGCATAGTGAGATAGGCGGCAAGTGATGGAGCGTTAGGGTTGAGGATAGTTTAGGGTTTGGGATAGAGAGGCGTGTAGGGTTGGGAACCTTTGGGAATGAGCATGGTGAGGGAAGGGCACGTGGGCCTCATGCGAGGACCCACTGCCCACGTTAAAATTGTTTTATTTATTTATTTATTTATTTATTTATTTATTTTTATTATTATTATTATTTTGTTATTTTATATTTTTTTATATATTTTTTGTTATTATCATCTATTATTTTATATTTTTTGGGGGGGGTTAAAATTTTAATGTTTTATAATTTAAAATAATAGTTTGAATAAAAATTAATAATTAGAATATAATTTAAATTATTTATAGTTTAAATTTAATTATAATTTAATTTATAGTTTGAATAAAATGTAATAATTTAAATATAATTTAAATTTATGTTGCCCTTAAATTATATTTAAATTATTATGTGTTAAAACATAATAATGTTAAAACGTAATAATAATAATGTATTATTATTAGATTGTCGACGTTTCGGATCCAGATCAGGATCCATCTTCAGGACAAAGAGCCTGGGTTTATAAGAGAAAGAGAAGAGCTGGTATAAATACTGGAAGAGGGAAAGTTTCTTAGTGTCGGCTAAGTAGAATTATTTAATAGATTTATTTTATAAAATATCACTAGTGTTTATTAAATTCTTGTTTATTAAAGGTTATGATAATTTTAGGGTTTTTTAATTTATAAATAATTATGTTCTGGGTTTAGTTTAAGGGTAAATTAAAATTGTTAATTCTAGGGTTAGGTTAATAAGGAGTGCTTGTCTAGGGTTTAATATTAGGGTTTAATATGTTAAAAGGAAAATAATGGGTTCTAATTAGTTTAAGGTTGTGTACTAAGGTTTCTAAATAAATTATTTAATTTTCTAGGGTTTAATTTATAATTAATTATTTAATAAATTTTAATTATTTTATAAGAAATTACTAGGGTTTATTGAATTTTTGTTTATTTAAAGGTTAAGATAGTGTATTAACAATTTTAGGGTTTCTTATTTAAAATTAATTATTAGGTTAATATGATAAGAGGTTAAGGTGTGCTTGTTATGGGTTTAATATTAGGGTTTAATTTGTTATATAATAAACCCTAGTGATATTTTATAAAATAAATCTATTAAATAATTCTACTTATTTTATTTTATAAAATATCACTAGGGTTTATTAAATTCACCACCTCCAAGAAGACGCAATACAAATAATGAGGAACGTACAGCTCTAAAGAACCTAAGAAACGATGATAAATTGGCTATTCTCAAGGCGGATAAAGGAGGCGCTACCATTCTTATGAACATGGATGACTACAACAAGTAAATGATAGAACGCCTAACCAAGAGTGGTAGCTATAGGAAACTAGACTCCAACCCCATCAATAAAATTATAAGACAAGTCAAAATAGCCATCAACAGCTCTAACCTAGACGAAAGAACCAAAAAATGCCTAACCCCCAACAACGAGATCACCCCTAAGATATACGATTTGCCGAAAATTCACAAACAAGACGTCCCTCTTAGACCCATAGTGAATACCATAGGTTCACCAACCTATGAACTAGCGAAACACGTAGCTAAGATCCTTAGCCCCCTAGTAGGCCACACCGACTCTTTCATCAAAAATTCCAATGACTTTATCAATATCATCAAAAATGAGAAGGTAGGACCCCAAGACATCCTTATAAGTTTTGATGTAGTCTCTCTTTTCACTAAAATCCCCTTATATGAAGCCATCCAAATTGTTAAAGAACTCACCGATCCAGATACAGCTAAATTAGCCGAAGTCTGTCTACGTTCCACCTTCTTCAGTTACCAAGGAGAGTTCTATGAACAAACCAGTGGCGTAGCAATGGGCTCCCCACTGTCCCCCATTGTTCCCAACTTGTTCATGGAGAATTTTGAAAAGAAGGCCCTGGACTCCTTTCCCTTAAAACCCTCAAGGTGGAAAAGGTATGTTGATGATACAAATGTTCTTTGGCCCCATGGAAAAGATGAATTACAGAAATTCTTTCTACACCTAAACAGCATATCTGAGATATTAAATTCACCATGGAACTCGAAGAGAACGATAGAATCCCCTTCCTAGACGTTCTTATCAAAAGGAAAGTAATGGTGATCTTGGACATGCGGTGTATAGAAGGAAGACCCACACTGAGAACTATCTCCACGCCAATTCCCATCACCACCCCAACCAAAAACTAGGTGTCTTAAAAACCTTGGCCACTAGACCATAAGAATATCTGATGAAACACACCTAGATAAGGAAACAGATCACCTTACCAAGACTTTTAGGAACATAGGGTATAAACAAAAAGACATTAATAACGCAATAAACAAAGCCCTAGAAATAAACCGCAATAACCACATTGCCCCTCAAGAACAAAACCCTAATAGAAGTGCCTACCTTCCGTACATCCAAGGAGTAACCAATAGAATTGCAAGAATACTCAGTAAAAAAGAGATTAAAACCTCCTTCAAACCCCTTGTTACCATCAAACAGAGCATGAGATCCGTTAAAGACAAACTTAACCCTCACAATGGCAAAGGAATCTACAAAATAGAGTGCTCATGTGGTAAATGCTACATTGGTGAAATCGGTCGCTCCTTCCAAGTTAGGATAAAAGAACATGGAGCTGACATCAAGAACGAATGCATCCACACCTCCGCACTAGCTGAACACTCCATCAAAACTAGACACCATGTTCGCCTAGAAGACACCAAAACCCTTGCCAAAGAGAATCACCTCTTCAAATGTCGTATTAGAGAAGCCATTGAAATCCGTAAACACCCTAGTAACCTTAACAGAGATAATGGTCTAGAACTGAGTGAAAACTGGCTCCCCCTGTTTCACAAAAAACAACAATAAACTTCGGATTAGAACCCAATTTTTTACCTTATAACAAATTAAACCCTAATATTAAACCCATAACAAGCACACCTTAACCTCTTATCATATTAACCTAATAATTAGTTTTAAATAAGAAACCCTAAAATTGTTAATACATTATCTTAACCTTTAAATAAACAAAAATTCAATAAACCCTAGTAATTTCTTATAAAATAATTAAAATTTATTAAATAATTAATTATAAATTAAACCCTAGAAAATTAAATAATTTATTTAGAAACCTTAGTACACAACCTTAAACTAATTAGAACCCATTATTTTCCTTTTAACATATTAAACCCTAATATTAAACCCTAGACAAGCACTCCTTATTAACCTAACCCTAGAATTAACAATTTTAATTTACCCTTAAACTAAACCCAGAACATACTTATTTATAAATTAAAAAACCCTAAAATTATCATAACCTTTAATAAACAAGAATTTAATAAACCCTAGTGATATTTTATAAAATAAATCTATTAAATAATTCTACTTAGCCGACACTAAGAAACTTTCCCTCTTCCAGTATTTATACCAGCTCTTCTCTTTCTCTTATAAACCCAGGCTCTTTGTCCTAAAGATGGATCCTGATCTGGATCTGAAACGTCGACAATCTAATGACTACACTGTGGTTTTTCCGATCAAAACTGAAAATCCCACCCACAACAATCTCACTCATCAATGTATTATTAGTCAAAAATGTTAAAACATAATAATATTAATCATGTTTTAAGAACATTATTAATTAACTATGTTTTAAAATTTATTTATAATTAAAATTATATTTAATTATATTTAAATTTATGATTCATGCTTAAATTTAAAATTAGTTAAAGCGACTAATTAAATTGCTTTTAGCGAAAAGTTAAGGACTTCGACCGAGATAAGCGGGAAGAGGGGGGGGCTTCATGGGCACTAGGAAGGTAAGTTAGAGAAATTGGCGAGTATGGTGCAATGCTAGCGTAGCTACCAGGTGAGGGAGTCAGTAGTTTTCTTAGGCAAATACATCGAGCTTAGAGGCTTTCGAACCTGACCTAGCCACTTCCCCTAAAGAGAGTAACGTCTATTTACAAACAAGTTAAAAAAAAACTTACGCCTAACCCTGTTTTATAGTTTAAGTTGCACAAATGTGAAATGTCCTTGAAATCACCCTGACAACTTTGGTTGATGCAGATTCAAGTATTCAGGATGGTTAGGACCCGAGGAAATTGAGGCAGAGGGGCGTCATCGCAGGTACCGACAACGCCGCCACCACCATCACCTGAATTAGCTCTCATTATGCGCTCTTTGGAGGCCATAAATGAGACTTTAAAGGGGCGTCAGCCAACAGGGATCAAAGTGGAGCCCCCACCATATGGAACAGGTAATCCTGAAGCGTTGAGGGATTCAATGGGAGGACCTCCACCTAAAGACATCACTAGAGAACTGTAGAAGATCAAACTCCCAGAGTTTGTCGGGGGTCGTTCCAGTGAACGTGCAGAGGCATGGTTGGAAGGCATGACAAGGTGTTTCGCCTTAAGAGACTATGCGTCCACTTCAAAGGCGAAGATAGCGATTTTTCAGTTGAGAGATAGTGCCCTGAACTGGTGGGGCAACCTAGCGAGGCAACTGCACCTTACCCCGGACACTGTATCTTGGGAACTTTTTGAGGAGAGGTTCCAAAGGAAATACCTACCAGCTTACTTTGAGGAACAACAGGTGGGAGAATTTCATGCTCTAGTACAGGGAAATAGGACCGTAGAAGAATACGAGATCAAGTTTATGGAATTGGTCAAATATGTTTCATACATGGATAATGACCAATGACAGGCAGAACACTTTGTCTATGGGTTAAACCCTAATATAAGGGCCATGGTGCGGATGTGGAAACCGTCTTCAGTAGCGGAAGCAGTCGAAAATGCATGTTATGCGGAGGAACACATGAACTTAAATGGGGGTACGAGATCAACCTTTCTGCATCATCCTGGATTTGTCGGGAAGGCCCCTAGGACCTTCTCCAGGGGAGGGAGCTCTAGGCCACCTCCTTATGTTAATAGAGTCGCACCAAGGACAGTCACCACAGGTATTTAAATGGCAGTGAGTGCAGCATCTCGTTCATCACCAACGACACTGGCAAGTCCACGACCATCTCAGGGAGCGGCTAGTAGGGGCAGGGGTTCCAGGGGGAGGAACACATTTCAGAGACCATCATAGAGCAGTGCACAGGTTCAATCTCAGGTTACATGTTGGGGATGTGGAGGACCCCATTACCATCATGACTACCCAGAGTTACAAGCAGGATTTGTGCATAGAGAAGGAAAGGCCCTGATGGGAAGAGCAAGTGGAAACCACCAGATTTACGCTGTGGTTAATAATCGCCAGGCAGAACACCAATCCACGGTGGTGGAGTCGTCAGGTACGCTAAATCATATCAATGTTAAAATTTTATTTGATTCTGGTGCTACAGATAGTTTCATTTCACCATATGCATTAGAAAAGAGTGGGTTGGTAGCCTATGAGCATGATGACTTTAAACAAGTCGAGATGGCTTCAGGGGAAAAACAGGCGGTAGGACCTAGCGTTGATATTTTCCTAATAGACCTGGGAGTGTGTACTACCAAGTTTAAGGTTTACGTCATTGCTCTCGGGGCATATGACCTAATCATTGGAATGGATTGGTTAGAAGCCCATCGAGCTATGGTAGATTGTTTCACAGAAAGGGTGCTTTGTGTTGACGACGAAGGAAGGCCAGTAGATATCCATGGTGTATAGAGAAAGGTGTCTCTATGCTTTATCTCAACTATGAAGGTTAAACGGTGCATGAGGCAAGCGTGTCGACTTTATGTCGTTGAAGCAGTGAATGAAAGGAAAGGACCCTCCTTGGATCAGTACCCAGTATTGTCAGAATTTAAGGATGTTTTTCCAAACGAGTTACCAGGGTTACCTCCTGAGAGGGAGCTTGATTTTACTATTGAGCTAAAACCTGGTGCAGAACCAATTTCCAAGACTCCGTATCGGATAACAGCGCCAAAAATTTGTGAGTTGCAAATGCAGTTGAAAGAGATACTAGACTTAGGGCTAATAAGGCCCAGTGTCTCACCTTGGGGTGCACCAGTAATTTTTGTAAAGAAGAAGGATCGTTCCTTACGAATGTGTATAGATTATAGAGACTTGAACCGTGCTACAGTGAAAAATAGGTATCTAATGCCACGGATATATGGTCTCTTTGATTAGATGAAAGGAGCAGCGGTATTCTCAAAGATTGATTTGCAATCAAGGTATCACCAGTTAAGGATTAAGGAAGGTGATATTCCAAAAACTTCCTTTCGAACTCGGTTTGGGCATTATGAGTTCGTTGTAGTACCTTTCGGATTGACCAATGCGCCAGCAGTATTCATGAGCCTCATGAATGGTGTATTCTGAAAGTACTTAGACTGCTTTGTACAAGTCTTTTTGGATGATATTCTTATCTATTCCAAGAACAAAAGAGAACACGAGGAACACTTGCGAGTGGTAGTGTCTTGCCTTAGAGAGAAATAATTATATGGGAAGTTGTCGAAGTGATCCTTCTTCCAGAAAGAAATTCACTATTTAGGTCATATCATTTCTAGTGAAGGAATCTCTATGGACCCAGAGAAGGTAAAGGCCATAATGGAGTGGCCAGTGCCGAAAAATTCTCATGAGGTAAGAAGCTTCATGGGGCTAGTAGGTTATTATCGGAGATTTGTGGAAGGGTTCTCTAAAATAGCAAAACCCATCACCACTTTGTAGCATAAGGGGGTCAGGTATGAATGAACAGAAGAATGTGATAGTGCATTCATCAAGCTTAAAAGGTTACTAACTAGTGTGTCGATTCTCCAAGTGTCGGATATGAAAAAGGACTTCACAGTCTGCACGGATGCCTCGAAGAAAGGGTTGGGGGCCATGCTAATGTAGGATGGAGGAGTGATAGCTTATGCGTCAAGGAAGTTGAAGAAACATGAAGAGATTTAAGCTACTCATGATTTAGAGTTGGCAGCTATAATGCTAGCTCTGAAACTTTGGAGGCACTATCTAGTAGGGTGAAACTTTGAGCTCAAAATGGACCATCAAAGTTTAAAACACCTCTTCACTCAAAGGGATCTGAATTCCAGGCAAATGCGATGGAGTGAGTTCATGAGTGAGTACGATTTTGGTATTTCATATATCAAGGGAAAAGAGAATGTGGTCATGGATTCCTTGAGTAGGAGGCCACGTGTCTTCTCCTTGGTACCCTTAAAATTCAATCTGAGGGAATGTGTGTTGACGCAACTCCATGGAGACAGTTGGTATTTAAAGGTTACTTCAAACCTCCAGAGTGGGAGGCAATTAGATCCAAAGTATGAAGGATATAATCTGGAAGTAGATGGACTGTTAAGATATCAAAGAAGGATGTACGTCCCCGAAGGTGGGGATATTCGAAGCATCATACTGAAGGAAGTCCATAGAGCACTTTATTGTGTGCATCCAGGTGTGAAGAAGATGTACGCATATATGAGGAATCTTTTCTTCTAGATAGGCATGAAGCGTGATGTAGTCCATTTCGTCGCCAAGTGCCTAGAGTGTCAACAAGTGAAAGATGACCACCATCACCCAGCATGTCTCCTACAACCACATGATGTCCCTATGTCCAAGTGGGAAGTCATCTCTATGGATTTTGTAGTGGGGTTGCCGCTCACATCTCATAGACACAATGCCATTCCTGTGATAGTTGATAAGTTAACCAAGAGTGCTCATTTTATTCCAGTTAGAGACACTTATGATGTCACTGATGTGGCACGCGTGTTTGTAAGTGATGTCATCCGTTTTCATGGGATACCTAAGAAGATCATTTCAGACAGGGACTCCAGATTCACTTCTAGGTTTTGGAAAAGTTTGTAGTCAGTGTCGGGGACTCAGTTGAACTTAAGAACAGCTTATCATCCTGAAACAGATGGAAAAACAGAGAGAGTAAATCAAGTCATGGAAGACATGCTTAGGATGTATGTCATGGATAATCAAACCCATTGGGAAAAGTACCTACCTTTGGTAGAGTTTGCCTATAATAACAGTTTCCATAGCCCCATCGGAATGCCACCCTACGAAGCTCTATATGGAAGGCCATGCAGAACGTCATTGAGTTGTGAAAGGTTATAAGGCCAAGTAACAGTTGGGCCAGAACTGATTCAAGAGATGGAGGAACAGGTGAGTCATATTAGGCAGAGACTAAAGGAAGCATAGGATAGACAGAAAAGTTACGCAGATGCACACAGGACTGATCAAAGTTATAAAGTGGGAGATCAGGTTTTCATTCGTATCAGGCCTAATAAGAGTATCATACGGTTCGGGAAAAGGACGAAGTTGTCACCTCGATTTATAGGACCGTTCAAAATCCAAGAGAAAATTGGACATGTTGCCTATCATCCCATACTGCCACCCCACTTGCATAAAACTCATAATGTTTTTCATGTATCTATTCTACGTCATTATGTTGTTGATGAATCACATAAACTAAATTGGAAGAAATTGCAGGTATCGAACGTGGGAACCCTCGCGGTAGAACCGTTACACATATTGGACCGTAGAGTCCAAAAGCTCAAGAACCATCTAGTAAACCAAGTTAAGGTCTAGTGGGACAATTTTAGTCCAGGATCTGCCACTTGGGAGGATGCCGAGACATTACGACAAGATTATCCCTCACTTTTTTTAACACCTCGAGAATATGTTCTCGAAGGTTGGGTGTATGTAACACCACCTTTTGACTTAGATAGCTAAGATTACCTGAGGCCCAAACAACCATATTTTCTATTCACAGTGAAACTATTAAGTGATACACTTGAACTTTTAAAGATGTATGAACCTTTATTAATGTTTAAATATAATTGAATAATGATGTGATATATTGTGAGAATGTAAATTTTATGAATATTTAAATGTTATTGATGATGATGGATATGATGTGATCTACTATGTGAATGTAAATTCCATAAATGTTTAAGTGTTATTGATGATGAAGGATATGATGTGATATACTATGTGAATGTGAATCCTATGAAGGTTTAAATGCTATTTGAATGATGTTGGATATGATGCAATCTATTATGTAAATGATAATTTTATGAATCGGTGTCGTTAATTGAATTATGGGATATTATGAGACATATTTCTAACTTGAAAACTTTGATGTGAAAGTTGTTGGTACACGAATACTGAATTGAAATTATGGTTGTATGCAATTACATGATGTTAGTGCATAGAAATGTATGAGTTTGTGTTACAGACTAATCTGCAAGTTATGGGCTATGAAATAGCCAAGGGATAATGATGGTGAAAGTGGATGTCATGATCATTGGCAGAGAAACAATATGGTATGAATCTTTGTATGTGAAATTATATTGGTTTGGATACATTGCTATGATATGTGGACCAGTGCGAGATTTCAGGAGATGAAACTGCCCAAAACCAAATAAACAATGACAAAACTCCCAGCAACATGGTGCCACTATATATTCCATTATAGGGTGTGGACCCTAGTCCTGTTAGGAGGGGTGGAGGCATTTCCCACTGTGTATCCTCTGAAACCTAGAGTCATGGGAGGACGGTGTTAGCTCACACTCCCGTAGACGTGTGATGATGACTGTCAGTTCCCTGCTGGGGAAGCTTGGTCATGATAGTGACACTTTCTCTTACGGGTTCTATTTGGAGTTAGGTCAATATAGTTGACTCTCCAAGATAGTCCAGCAGAGGAAGGATATGAATGAAGATGGAAGTAAGTTAGGGAGGAAGGATGAGTAGAAATAGTTGAGAGTGTATGGAAATTTGTCTTATGGTGG
>ML807234.1:192356-221254 GCA_009831015.1 Picea engelmannii
ATTTAAGTTTAATAAATTTTAATTTATTAAAAGAAAACTTAACATATCGAAGAATAGAACCATTAAGGAGAAGGGGATAAGGTGGTTGGCATTGAATGGAGGGATAAGGTGGTTGGCATTGAATGGAGAGATAAGGTGGGTGATTCTTAATGAAAGGAGGAGGTGGTGAATGGGAGAGGGGGTTATGAGGGGGAAAAACACTCGGGAGAAGGACTCTTTTTTTTTTTGGACAGGGAGAATTATTTTTCAGATTAGGAGACTGTATTGGGGATTTATTTTGGGGTGGAGAAGCTTGTGGAAGGACTGTTAGAAGGGGGCACCTGTTGCTAGGAGTTTTGGGCTCGGGGGCCAGGAATCCTTACGGAATCCTGGAGCTAGGGAGTCGAAGAGGCTCTGTTCCTAGTTGGTTGGGTGGTTAGACAGTTTTGGGTAGTGCATCAAGCAGGGTTGGGGACATCAGAGTTGTGGACAGCAGTAGCATCAGTTAGAGGTATGTATTTTCATTATTCTGCTATGTTATGCAAATTGATTATAATCTGCTCATAAATTTTAATATGTTGAATATGTAGTGGATCATTATGATGAATAATAAATGGTTTAAGGTTAGGTTAGCATGTTTGTATTTAACTTTCTGATTTATAAGGCTCTGTTAGAAGAGACCTTACAATAGAACACAATTGTGTCTATCCATAGTAGTACACAACTACTATCCAGTGGTACACAACCACACCAAGTAGCACACGGCTACTTAATCAGTGACACATAGTCACAACCAGTGAAACACATCCACCACAGTAGCATACATCTACTGTCTAGAGACATACAGTCTCCATAGCAATCATATCATCTAATATCAACTTGCATAAAACAATATCATGATATAAACTGAGTCATTCGGGCCATTCTTCCACTTACATCTGTGAGATATGGAAGAGAATCTACCCTCATACAGCAAAAACATCAACCATGGGATATCTAGACTATTCTTCCCAAGCATGGAAGAATAATTGTCCCTAATTTTTTAGCCTGGACCATTCACCTAATTGTGCCATTCCTCCGGCACTAAACACAGTGCAACCTGGATAGAATGAGTCTGCCCTAGGGAATGCATGTCTCTGATTGTTGAACAGAGACCATTCACTTAATTGGTCAATTCCTCTGGCACTAAACATAGTGCAACTTGGAGAGAATGAGTCTTCCCTAGGGAATGATTGTCTGGACCATTTCCTAATGGAAATGATTGTCATGCACCAAACTCAAAGACGGACCATTCTTCGAAACTGCTCACAACTGTGAACTTCAAAAGAATAATTGTCTGGTGAGGCGAACCATTCTACTTGACAACTACTCAGAGTGATTGCCAAGAAGAATGATTGTCCTAGACCATTGCCCCACACTGGCCACAAGGGGAATCATTTTCTATGGTACATTATCAATATATCGAACCATTTTCATTATGAAAATGATTGTCCAATCTAGACCATTTTCCAAACTGGAAAATTCTTGCCCGTTAGAAATCTCAAACCACTTTCCGAACTAGAAAGGAACTACTCATCTTGGACCATTTTTTTGAACTGAAAAATGATTGTACATAAATCAATAACACAACAGTGCTCCCTCCCAACCTGGGAGTAATCTCTTCCTTTTTTAATAAGGAAGCCATCTCCACAAGCCCCAACTTGCAAAATTTTTCATCTTGGACAGAGGTTTTTACCAAAATATATGTTATCTTCTCATCTATGGAGATATATATATTGGAGAACCACTTCTCTTTTCTATACTTCATCACGGAGAATGTAATGCTTGATATCTTTGAACTTTGGTCTGTCATGGAACACTGATTTTATCTTAAGGATTCAATAGCTCTAATCATTACAATATATCATGGTCGAATTCAGCACTTTTGTTTTCTGCTAGTCATGAAATCATGGCAAGGCTCAAACTAAAACATATCCAAGTAGCACTTCTTCTGTCATCATGAGAGTTTGTCGTGGATTAGAAATCCATCATCCCATTCTTTTGAGTAACTATTCCGATACACTATCTCTGTCATAGAAATTTTTCACCACGCTTTTGTTGTATGTGAGATACTCTGCATCAAGTTGTTTGAATCCATACAAGGTCTTCTTATATCTGCATACATGGGTCTCTTTCTGGTATACCTCAAAACCTTGAGATTTTTGTACATAAGCTTCTTCCTCAAGTTCTCAATTGGGAAGAACATTCTTTTACAACAAACTAATGTCAAATTCAATCCACGGATATTGCAGGAGATATAATAGCTCAGATAGAGGTATATCTGATTTACAGGAACAAGTTGTTATCATAGTCTTCTCCTCCTTCTGGAAGAACATCTAGTTATGAATCTCTCAATGCTTCCATGCATAACCCTTTTTCACAATTTCTTACATATGTTGTTCTTTATCATAACTTCCATTTCTTATGCTTGATTGCTTCTAAGGGTTTCAAACCAAGCAGGTAGTCTTGTGTTTCTTGGTATAATAATCAGTTGTTCTGGCTTTTCTTTCTTTCTTGCAATCTGCATGTTCTTCCTCATGTTTCACTTTAGCTCTTGGGTCCATGGAGTCTTCTATAGATTCCATGCCCTGAAGATTCCAACTAATTCCTTTTATCATAGGATCATGGATGTAGATGGACAACCAAGGATACTTTGAGGCTTCTTTTTGAAGAAGACTTCTTCTGAACATGTGTTGCTTATCATGGTTGCTACTTTCAATGGGAACAGGGAAAAATAATTCATAATCCTTAATGGATCATATCATTTAGGATTATCTCCTTCCTAATCCTTGCTTCATACATGAATGTATGCTCTTCTTTTGGAATTATGTAATCATCTCCCTCCCTCTAAGAGAGTCCACGCTTTTGTATGCATCCTTATTTCCTTTTGCAAAGTGTCACAAGTCTTTTTCTAATTTCCTCTTGATTGTTGACTTCTTTCTGTTTTGACTTCTTCTGGGTCTTCTCAGGATTGATTCTAATTTCGGCTTTATCTTGTAGTTGTTACTTATTTAATAGCTTCCACAAGAATTGTTACCAAGGATTGTCAATGTACTTCATCTTCTCATGTGTATTGCTTGACTTGTAGTCATCGTGATAGCAATATTTATCTTTTTATTATTCCATAGGTATTGTTTCACTTGAACATCTTAACTTCTAAGAAATAGATATGCAAGATATATATAGAAACTATGTAAACATGGTATGTACAAGAACTATGAAGAATAGTGTTACCTTGACTTAGAAGAAGAAGTTTGTTTTATCTTTCTTGGCCTTCTTTGAGGGTTCCCTCTCTTCGGCAACTGATGCTTCGTGTGTTTCCTTCCTTTTCTTTAACTCGGGACAATGATTCTTGTCGTGACCATATTTTCAACAGTTGAAGCATTGTATCTTTGACATATCATTTTCTTGATTTGGTTTCTTCCTTGAGCCAAACTTCTTTCTATTCCTGAAATTATTGAACCTTGTTGTGAAGGCTTGATCATTGTATTTCTTTTGGGGTTTCTCTTTTGCATTAATCCTTGATTCTTCTTGTGCACAGCAAGTCCAAAGTTCTTCAAATGTGGGATACAACTTCCTTGTGTTCATGCTTGTGGAAAATGCATCCCATGTCTTGGGAAGACCATTGAGTACTATCTTTACCAGTTCCTTCTTTGAAATGATTTCTTCAATAGCTTGTAATTGATCTCTTAACTGAGATATTCTCACAAGGTATGATGTTATGTTGTCATCATCATTCATTTTCATGTCACGGAGCTCATTCTTCATACTCATTACTTGTCCAATGTTTCTGACTGAGAAGAGGTTGGTTATGGCATTGTACATCTTCTTAAATGAGTCAAGATGAGAGATGTAGGGTATCAAGTGGTGTTTTATAGATTCCACTATGATACTCATGGAGTTGATGTCATTTTCATTTAACTTCTCTATAACTGCAATGTTCTGAGGTTCCTTCTCTTTTCCTTCTTCAAACTGTGGTTCCACGATCTTTCTTTTCACGATATCCAACACTTTATTCTTGGCAAGGATGAGGTCAATCCTTGTCTTCCATGCTCTGAAGTTAGAAGCCCCTTCTAACTTGTTTTCTAACTTCATAGAGTCATTCATGGTTGTTTTGACTTGGTCAACCTTTGACTTTGACTTGGTTAACTTTTGACTTTGACCAAAAACTCAAACTTGGCATCTTAGCTTGTTGAGAGTACCAAGAGGTGTGTTAGGCTAGGGCGCACTAGGCTATCCAGAAATTAGGTCAATATCTTCACTTAAGGTGCCTCAACAAGACGGTTAGGGTTTTGTTATTGTAGCAACAACTAACTGCAACTGCAACTATAACTGAGCAAATCCTCCCAATCTATCTTCCAGCGGTTAGACAGTCCGAAGATAGTGTGGGCCCATAACCTGTTAGAAATAATAGGTGTGCTTATTTAACCATAGAAAATATAGCAATATTTTCACCCAACCATAGGCTGAAGCCACCTCCAAACACCTTAACCTTGACAGAGAATAATTCTGGAAGAAAACCCTAGGCCTAATAGTCAATCAATGTAGCGTACCTCTCTCTCTAGAGCTAGTAAAAAAGGCAGAAATTCCAACCCATAACCAATAGAAAGTCCAATTTTAAACCAAGAATACAGGTTGCAGTAGTTGTAGCTGCAACTACTCTCCAGACTTGCGCACTTACTCAGTTTCTGCAGTGCGCACTCTTAAATTTCTGCAGGTGTGAGTTGTGTGTACCAAATGAGATCTGGCATCCTATATTGATATTGTTTCTCCTTAGTTGTCTGGGCCGAATTCTCATTTTGGAGGCTAAACAGTCAATATCAAATATTTCCTTTAGTCAACTTATCTTCTAGGTTTATTTCCAATGCCTTAGGGTTTCTTCTTGCTTCCTAGAATATTCTATTCTTGTTAGGGTTGCACATGGAGGTTAATACCTCCTATGGCTACCATAATATCAACACTAGTGATGCATGTTATTTCTAGGTATTGTTCCATGATTTTAGTAGTCTTCCAGTATATATCTAGTCATTTGAAGGTCTAATTGAAGATTGGTTTGGTTATTTTTACATGCATGTAGTCTATGTGTGAAGTTTTGTACATGCATGTCATTATTGTAATTGCTTGACTATTCAATATATCTTAAGCAAATTGTTCCACCTGAAACCACATGCAAAATCACCGTGCATGTTAAATTCAAGTTATCAAACGTAGTCAGAAACCTAAACAACCCATTCAACCACCCAAAGAGTATCAGATATATGACAGATAGGGTCAGTAGAGAGTTAATATCCAGATCTACAGATTTTGGATATTACAAGTGGTATCATAGCTTTAGTCTTGCAAGCCTATGACTAAAGTTTCCATGAGTTTAGCAGAGAACCTATGAGGTCGTGAGCATATAGGTGATGAATTTTTCACTTACAGTAGGCACAGAGAGAGCATAGGACCAAGATCATATTATTCGCCCTTTACTCACAATTCAGAGGAAGAGGAAGAGGCATAGCGGGAATAAGAAAGAAGGGCAGAGTGTGAGGCTGAGAGGACGATGGGAGAAAGATATGAAAGGATAGAAGGTAGTGGAAAAGAACCCATGGACCCAGAAGCATCCTTCATGCAAGTTCTTAATAATTTAGTGATCAGTTAGCAGGCCATGACTCAGTCTTTGGCATAGATGGAAGATAGATTGGCTACAGGGAACATTCTAGGATAAAATTTCCTCCATGCAGCACAGGGGAACTCAGGGGCAGGTAGTAGACCCCATTCACCTACTCGCACCTACACATTATTGAGTAGGATTCCTAGATCACTATTCCATAGCTTTCTTAGGGCACTTCCATCAACAGCACAACAGCCAGTAGCACAGAGACTAGCCACACAAGAAGAGGATATTGCTAATTATAGGAGAGAGTATGCAGCCCTAGGGCCAGATTTCCATAATGACATGACTTTAGTATATTATTGCGGACTTAGACTCAGGAACCGTCCTAGAGATCCTCATAGGGGAGGACAGTAGCAGCAGAAGGGACATAACATGGAGTTCATTCAAAAAATAGGTAAACTCACTATACCCTCTTTCAATGGATCATCCAAATGTACTGTTAGAGCTTAGGTACAGAAACTCGACACGTGCTACAAGCTCAACCAGATGATATAAATTGAAGCTATCAATTTTGTTACATTGCATTTGGACGGAGAGGCCCAAAAGTGGTGGCACCATCGACTAGTGACATTGGATCACAGTCATATCACCTCATACAAGGAGTTCACAGAGAGACTTATGGATAGGTTTGACATGAGGGATCCAGAGATCCACTTTAGGGATTTAACCCAATTTAGAAAAATGGGTACACCTGATGCATTTATTAGAAAGTTTCAGAGAATAGTTGTGACAGTGACAGACATTTTAGAGACCAGATTGATCATGTTTTTCAGAGAGGGTCTCACAAAACCCTTGAGAGGATGGGTAAAGGCCTACAGACCTCACACACTACAAGATCCCATCCTACACACTAGAGATCTAGCAAACTCGGTGTCGAAAACCAAAAAAAAATCCAATTTAACCCTTTGTGCCACAGAAGGACTGAGATAGGAAACCATTCCAGAGAGAGTGGAAGGGTAAGGATAATTTGGGTGATGATATGAGGCGTGAGCTTATGAGGAATAAGTTATGCTTCAACTAAAAATATCCATGGGTCCTCAGCTATAGGTGCATGGGCAAGGGACAAATCCACTACATTGAGGTTGCAGCAGACAATGATGAGGAGGAACAGTGCAGTCAAGTACAGGATAGTGATTCCACTAGCTCAGAAGAGGAGCCATTGCATGAGGAGGAGGACTCCAAGGAGACCAATGGCACTGGTAGGGGCACAGCCTCGTGGGAAGACTAAGAGATGAGCACCAGTGAAGGGAGGATTCATAGCGACCCTTTCTGGAGTCCCTAGGTATGACACACTCAGGATCAGAGGGACTATTCAGTGATAGCACGCCATTTCCTTGATAGATGGTGGGGAAAACCACAATTTCATTGGTGTTGCATTGATAGCTAGGAGAGAACTAAAAACCGAAGAGCTTGAGGGTTTTGATGTTGCATTTGTTGATAGTCACACCGTAGAGTGTTTGGATCGAGTTCTAGACTTAAGAGGTACATATGGGAAACTACACAGTGAAGGATAAATTCTATGTGGTTGACCTTTCTAACACATATGTAGTATTTGGGAGTCCAATGGTTGATCACCTTGGGAAATATTTATACCAATTACCAAACACTTGAGATGATATTCAGAGGCATTGAGGGGAAGAAGATTGTACTAAGGGGTATGTCAACAGGGACACCCAAGACAGTGTCAGTAAAGAGGATGGAGAGGATATTCATACATGGGAGAGTAGCATATGCAGCAAAGTGTGTGATCACCATGTGGAGGGATTCAGACAGTCTCCAACAGTATCAAGAAAAGATCAGGGCTTTGTTGAGTCAGCATGAGGATTTTTTGGGTCCGATGTTGCGAGGGAGACCCCCAAACAGAGGGTTTGATCACACCATCGAGATGGATATCTCAACAGATTGGAAATCACACTTGTTAATAGAGTATTCCAAGAATAAGTTTGCATGTGAGTTATTGGTCTAACAGGTACAGGACGACAAATACAGAGTCATAGTTGAGGTCATCTTCTATAAAGACCGAGTCTACCTTTTTCTCAGATCTAGTCTCAAAAAAAAGATCTTGGCAGCAAAACATGACTTACCTTTAGTGGGCCATCAAGGCTTCTTCAAGACATACAGGCAAGTCAAGGAGATATTCTCTTGGAAGGGTCTCAAGAAGGATGTGATGAGACATATCAGCGAGTGTGTGACTTGTCAGCACAACAAGTCATAGTAGACACTCCCAGCAGGGTTGCTTCATCCACTCTCTATTACGAAGTAGAAATGGGAAAGTATATCCATGGACTTCATTACAGGCCTACCTAAGGGTTGGGGTAAGGACTGCATATTTGTAGAGGTCGACGGATTAACCAAATTTGTGCACTTTTTCACGATTCCCACAAACTAAAGTGTAGTGCAGGTGGCAGAGTTGTTCTTCAGAGAGATCTTCAGACTTCACGGGTTGCCACAGAGTATAGTCAGTGATAGAGACAGTCGGTTAATGAGCACAGTGTTGACGATTAAAATTGTAACGATGAATTCCTCCCACACAGTATTGCTAAAGCGTTATTATTTAACTATGCTAATAATATAATACTAGTAGGTGGGACCCCCTTGTAGACTAGAGGCGCAAGGATAGACCTATTACACATGTTTTGTTGTTGTTTTGATGTTGCCTACATAGTCCTACCTTTTTGACGATGATGTCTTGGTTTCATTTGGCGTGATAATAAGTGGATAATGCATTATTGTGGAATGCTTTTGGTAATCACTTGTGACACATAACAGTTTCTATGGGTATGAGGATTATGTTGTTTACTATTGTTATGTTATAACCTTGTTACTAATTCTTATGTTCATTACTTATCCACATACATGCAAGGAATACTTAATGGTAGCATGATAAGAACAAAGGGAAATTATGGAAAGGTTCTATATTTCAAACAAAAGGGAATAAATTATGTATTTGAGCTATAATAAATGACTATATGCGAATTTCGAATGAAAAAATAATGGATACTAGTGTTAGATCTAGTTGTTATGTTATTTGTTTGGTTAATGGACTATGCAAACTTTATTAAAATCAAATGGAGGCGCATATAGAAATGTTGATATGGATTATTGTGTGGAGATATGGCAAGGGTTAACGTATGAAATAGCTTGGGTGGCATATTATGCAATAGATATTGTCTTATATCTTACGATGGATTGGCATTGATTATGCATTTGTTATATGGTTTGATTCATTAGTGGATGTTATGCGTATTGGGTTGTCTCGTACTCAGAATTGAAAGGGGCCAGGTGATGGAAGCGACGTGCCTTTACTGCATGTCACTCCAAACCTTCCCTATCACCTGTCACCCTAGCATTGTTCCATTGTTGCATTTTTCACTCTGTTGGTTGTGAAGCTCTACGTTTTCAGGTTTTTGGAAGGAAGAGCTCGCCCAACTCACCATTTAAGAATTTTTTCCACAAGTATGATTCTTTTTTCTCCATCCATGATGTATTCTTTGTTGTATGAACCAAATGGTGGCTCAGTGATGCTTGGATTTTGTGTGTTCTTGAGATTTTTTACTGTGTGTAAATGTGGTGTTATGATTCTTTGTGATGACTGTAAAATGTTGGAAATTGCAAGCAAAATAATGGGTATTATTAAGTTGTGTGTTGGTTGTTTGCTCGGTAAGTGTAGTTTTTGATGGGTCTCTCTGGAATAATAAGTGACAGTGGTGAAATAAGGCTCTGGGTTTGATGATTGAGGGTTTTTGTTCTGTGTATCATTATTTGTTAACTTGTTTCCCTCTCGGTTGTTATGGTCATCCTTACCCAGTTGCAGAGAAATTTCCAACAGTGGTGTGTTCTTTTATCTAACCCCAAACTATTGTTAATAGCTCATTCCTGATTGTCTTTCCGTTGAAAGCTTGCCAAAAGTCCAATCTTGGTCGCACGAATATTAATGCAGGCATGTGTGTTTAATGGATGTCAGATGCGAAGGGTTTCTCCACACCACTCATATCATTCACGTTGTAATGATGTATGTGGACTCACTGTCAATTGTTTTCGAAATTTGTTTGTCTCTTCAGGTATTGGAAAGAGACGTCATATCTTTGTGTTTTTTAAATAACCGCCATTGTTAAGATAACCATCTTCCCTTCTCTGCAAGTATTAGAGGCATCTATGTGCACTGGGTTATTTTACTCTTATTGTCTCTTCTCTCCTTAGGTGTTAAATATTAGTTTCGTTGCTTAGACTTGGAGTAATAAGTAAGGATTGTATGGCTCACTATCATGTCTTTTCAAAATGTATTTTGGCATGTGATTGATATAAGTCTCGAAAGATCGTCAGCTCTCTGTGTTTTGTTTTAAAAAAAGAGATAAACAGGCTCTTGTTGCCTCCCTGCATTTGATTTTGACAAAGCCCGATTTGGACTCTGACTTGTCTTTGCTCTCCTCAGGCACCTTCTGGGGTTGTCAAGTATTCGTTATCAGTTAAATGGTTATGGAAGTCTTGAAAGACACATGTTCTCTCGTCGAGTCTCTATCTGGTTCTTCTATGATAAAATTGTTTGAACAAATAAGATTGAAAACGATCGGTTGCATACAATCGAGCGTTGTCTTCCTATTCGTTATGGTTTTTTTCATTGTGTTTTATCCAGCGTGGTCTTGATTGCATAAGAAGACACCTGTGTGAATTTCACTAAGCTTGATCAGGTTTTTGGCAAGTTAAAAAGATGTATGCGTTATCGTGCAAACTACCAATTGTTTTAAAAAGAATTTATATATGAGATCAAGCTCAGGGTTTATGTTTGGGTTGATTGTTGTTATCACTTCAAGATTTTGTCGATTGATATGATGAAGACATGTGTATGATCAAGCATGCTTTTAAGTTTGTCCACGTTTTTTGAAAGACACTTGTGTACATTTAAATTGGACCCGATTGATGATAGGAAAACAATGAATGTTGATTGTTTATCGTGGTGCATTATTGATTATCAAGGATAGATGTTGAGCATATTGTTGGGCATGTTTTGATTATTTTTTAAGAAGAAAGAATCAATGTTTTAATAAACAGTATTATTGAATAGAAAAAAAAATTATAAGTTATAATTTCACAGACTGTTATAAATTAAGGAATTCTTGGAAATTTAATTATTGAAACAGCAAGTGGTTCAGTTACAATTGAGGAACAATGAATGTTGGTGTTTTCTGGATTGATTTTGAACAAAGTTATGATTGTTGATTTATTTAATTTATTTTATGAAGAGTATCCATCAAATTGCCTGTCATTTTCTCACTTTTTCGCTCAATACAAATCCCCTCACAATTCCAGATTCATTTTGCACGCCATGTTCTTAAAATTAAATTAAAACTTTGTATTACAGTGATTAAGAAATAACACAGAGATGGATCAAGGTTCTAGCAAGTTAAAAAGATGTATGCGTTATCGTGCAGACTACCAATTGTTTTAAAAAGAAGTTATATATGAGATCAAGCTCAGGGTTTATGTTTGGGTTGATTGTTGTTATCATTTCAATATTTTGTCGATTGATATGGTGAAGACATGTGTAGTATCGGGCATGCTTTTAGGTATGTCCACGTTTTTTGAAAGACACATGTGTACATTTAAATTGGACCTAATTGATGATAGGAGAACAGTCAATGTTGAATGTTTATCATGGTGCATTATTGATTATCAGGGATAGATGTTGATCATATTGTTGGGCATGTTTTGATTATTTTTTAAGAAGAAGGGATCAGCGTTTTAATAAACAGTATTATTGAATGGAAAAAAAATTTAAAAGTTATAATTGCACAGACTATTATAAATTAAGGAATTCTTGGAAATTTAATTATTGAAACAACAAGTGGTTCTATTACAATTGAGGAACAGTGAATGTTGGTGTTTTTTGGATTGTTTTTTAACAGAGTTATGATTGTTGATTTATTTAATTTATTTTATGAACATTATCCATCAAATTCCCTGTCATTTTCTCAATTTTCGCTCAATACAAATCCCCTCACAATCCCAGATTCATTTTGCACGCCCTATTCTTAAAATTAAATTAAAACTTTGTATTATAGTGATTAAGAAATAACATAGAGATGGATCAGGGTTCTGGCAAGTTAAAAAGAAGTTTGCGTTATCGTGCAGACTACAAATTGTTTTAAAAAGAAGTTATATGTGAGATCAAGCTCAGGGTTTATGTTTGGGTTGATTGTTGTTATCATTTCAAGATTTTTTCGATTGATATGATGAAGACATGTGTATGATCAGGCATGCTTTTAAGTCTGTCCATGTTTTTTGAAAGACACCTGTGTACATTTAAATTAGACCTAATTGACGATAGGAAAACAATGAATGTTGATTGTTTATCATGGTGCATTATTGATTACTAGGGATAGATGTTGAGTATATTGTTGGGCATGTTTTGATTATTTTTCAAGAAGAAGGGATCAACGTTTTAATAAATAGTATTATTGAATGGAAAAAGTTTTTATAAGTTATAATTGCACAGACTGTTATAAATTAAGGAATTCTTGAGAATTTAATTATTGAAACAGCAAGTGGTTCTGTTACAATTGAGGAACAGTGAATGTTGGTGTTTTTTGGATTGATTTTGAACAGAGTTATGATTGTTGATTTATTTAATTTATTTCATGAACAGTATCCATCAAATTCCCTGTCATTTTCTCACTTTTTCGCTCAATACAAATCCCCTCACAATCCCAGATTCATTTTGCACGCCCTGCTCTTCAAATTAAATTAAAACTTTGTATTACAGTGATTAAGAAATAACATAGAGATGGTTTGTTTTCTATCTGGTCAGTCAGTCTGTGTTAGTTTTGATGAATTTACTGCAGAGAATATACATCAACAGCTGGTTAACTTTAGCTCATTGAGACACTTCAGATACTACACACACTTGCTGAGGATGTTTCTGGAATCCAACAAAACTGAATTTCCTGAGACAACTTTTATTTCAACCGAGTGCAAAAGGATCACCATGCTCATCTTCATCAACAAGATTATGTCAAGGGTACACAGTCTCATTTTTGGTTTAGATCTACCGAGAGTTATGGAAGAGATGAAAATCTCACTACAGCCAAATCCAAAGAACATGGTAGGAAATTGGGTGTTGTTCAAACAATCTACTGTGATTTGGGTATATGGATACCAGGAAGGACCTTATCTTTTACCAATTTTTCTGATGCCCAGGGTCTTCGCTTTGGACTTCATAAGACAAAGAATTATCTCAGAGCCTGAACATTTTTTGAAAGAACACAAGGCTTCTAATCTAAAATTTCCTTTTGTGGTAGGTCCCTTTGTGGTAAAAAGTAAGTCATGTTTTCCCCATATTAAATCCAAGCTCGGTAAATTTGGTTTCACACAATTTCAAGGGAGAAGATATGATCCCCATCAGATCATATCAAAGAGAATATTGGCCAATAGACAAGGTCTCTATGAACATGAACATGTCGAACGATTTGATAAGTTGACCAATTTAGAGACTTGTGCAGACATGGAGGTCATCATACAGCAAGATCAAACGAAACAAATAGAACCATCTCCTCAACCAAGTCCAGCACAGAAACCTTCCCCTAAGTTGGTTATCAAATCTCCTAAAATGAGTGTTTACAATAAGAGAAGCAGTTCATAAGCACTAGATACCAGTGGCCAGCAAGATGCTCTTAAAAGGATGAAAATCACATCATCATCTCAGGTAATTAACCTGAAAGAATAAGAGCTCAAAGGGAAAACATGCATGGAAATGGTAGAGGCTATAGCCAAGAACGAAGAAACCAATATAGAAAGCAGGCCACAAAGAAAAAGCAGCACGAAGGTCTTCAGCAGCAGAAAGTACATATTTGGCCAGACACCTGGGGCAGTGTATCAGTCCAAGGGAGATTTGATAAATCAGTATGCTATGAAAGGAAGTATGGTGAATAGTGAAATAAGAGATATTTTACCTGAAGTAGAAAGGACTTCTCAACACAAGGCTTCCTTACTCTCAGTCAAGGATGTGGAGAAAAAGACATTTAACATTGCAGTGGTTGATGATGATAAAGTCTCTGAGATCAAAATGCACTATGAAAACATGGTTTCCCCCGACAAAGTAAAATTTCATAGGAATGTCAGTGACATGTTATATTTTGATTATATTAGCTTGGTACTAAAGGTTGCAAGGTTGACAACATACGCGTCAAAACTAGATGGACAAATGAAATAGGAAAAAGTGTCCAGCAAAGCCTGGATGACACAGGTGAAAAGACTAGATTATGAAGGCCCCCAGGGGTTGAAATTCTCTTTGGATGAAAAGGACAAGATGATCCAAAGTCTAAAGAAAAGGTTGAATATGGCACCTACGGATCATCCGCAGACAGCAGAATTGGTTGCATTGGAACAGGAGAAAGAAATATTCAGACAAGAGGCACTCGATTACAAGGCTAAACTGCTGCAATTGGAGAAAGAGAAAGAGCATTGGTCACTGACATAGGCAGCAACATCAGACATGGCATTCACTATACCTACAAATACAGAGGCTGGATCAAGCACTGAGGAGTTGGTCCAAGCTATGTCCCAGGTAAGCTTAAAAACAGGCGAGATCGAGAATCTCAAAGAGAACATGGAAAAGATGAAGCAGGAAATGAAAGTAAAGGATGAAAAGATAGCTCTACTCCATAGAGAAAATCAAGATATGTAAGAGAGAGTGAATAAGCAAAAAAACCAGGTTAAAGGGAAAGACGTTATTGCAGGGAGCCAAACATGTAATTTGGGATGCTATTGTTGTGGAGGTTGCTAAATTCAGAACTTATCTTAATTTTATCAATGACAAAGATAACATGGTTGTTACAGCTCAGAACAAATGGGTTGTCATTAATGAAGTATTAGCGAAGAAGCCCTTGGAGTGGGCCCAAAACTCTATTGATTTACTGAATCTTGTACCAATTATTGAACTTCAAACCATTGGTTTGAAAGATAGGACCACGTTGATAATTTCATCCAGGAGGATCATTGCTAATCATAACTTACTCGGATCAGTCTGGAACAAAGCTATGAAAATGGAACACAGTATACAGGAGTTTAAAGACGCTTTTAAATATGTGTTCGTCAAGGGTCTTCCTTCATTTTGGGATGGTAAAGGCTCGTTATACAATCAATAAGACTATCACTCTCTCCTCATGCAATGCAGAATGGACCATTCTAAGTTCGAGGATATGGAAGAAATTTTGAAAGGTCTGAGTCTAGTGGAGCATTTGGCTACAGATTTCAAAATCTTAAACAAGATTAAAACAGTGAAGGTCATCATGCCAACCATGCCCTATGCTACATGCATTGACTTAGAGATTCTAATTAAGAAGATGATGGATTACGAAATCCCCTCTGATTCACAATGGAAATAAATCGTGTGGTTGGGTAAGACAAAGTGCAACGTCCCCGAAACCAATAGATGATCTCCAGGTGTCACCATTTTTGCAGATTCGACAAGAGATTAGAGCTAGACAGATGGCACAGAAGAAGTCGGATAGTCAGAGAAATTGTTCATGATTTTGAAATGTTTTATTTTTGCTAATTATTGTAAATCGTTTCGTATATCGAAACTGTCAATCAAAACTGTTACGGAAGATGAAACGTTTCAGTTTCAATTGTTTTTGATCGAATTGTATAAGCACTAAGAAAATTGAATTGATTAATGTTGGCAGAAGTGCAAGATCACCTTTTGGTTGTATCGAACTCTATTTGCAAATTTTTTGAATCTGAATTGAATATAAATGTAGAAGATTTTGAAGTCTCTATGAAAAGATTCTAACGGGTGGTGATATGAGCTTTGTTTCCCTTCATCGTATGTATTTCTTGTAACCTGTCATTTCATTTACATTTTCTTTTGTTTAAATTGGATATTTTAAAGGCCCAGAATTCGTCTTGTGACGCTCTTGGCTTAAGTAATTTAAACTATGTGATTGTCTTCTTAACTTATTTAGAATTCATTTCAGTGATGCTCTGATGTAGTTATTTGTTCTCTTTATCTTCCTACACTCTTTTTAAATTTAAGAATAACTCATATTCATTACCTCATTTATCCTTTGTCCTCTAGAGAGTTCTATCAGTCGATGCATTGTTTTCGTTCACTTTCAGAATTTTGACTCTATGGCCCATTGTGTTTCTTCCCTTCTTTGCCAACAACTTTATAAAAACCCCCAAACAAACCAAATCTAGCCATCGATTCCCATAGATATACCCAGTGACACGAGAGAGACCCCTCTGAGTTGACCAGGCTAGTGCCTCAGCTCTAAATCTAGTTGAAACAATTACCTCTGTCATTTGTCTATCCAGCCAGAAAAAATTTACAGAGTGCTAACATTCTGGTGTCGTTGTCGGGGACGAAATTGAAAAAATATTCCCTAGGAAAATGACGTAAACCTTCGGTTGATCCCTGAGGGTGATAGTGGATTAAATACCTTATTGGTTGAGATTATTTTTACCCTGGTGACTTTGTTATTCAGTGACCAGTTGCACCACACCTTGTGAGATAGAAGTGTTGGCTCCTAAGAAAGTTCACACCAGAAGAAATCCAGACCCAGAAGCTGCAATCCCTGTGTCTGACCCTAAAAATCTCGTACGCAGAAGAAAAGAAATGTCGGTAACCCCAGTATTGCATCCATACCGATATATTCCCTTGCCTAGAGACAGAGCAACTAGCATCGAAGACCTTGAGTTTGACATGAAATTTGAACAATCCTTATTCAGAACTAAGTCTGAATCTTGTCTAGGCGAGACTATCTTTGACGAGAAGGGATTTCAATATCTGGTTTTAGCCGCATCTGTTAAGCCTATAGTGACCCCTACTCAGAACCAACGTCCACTCCGACCCCTCATAGTGGCTATGGCGGCCATATTTGCACCCCTCATACTGCCCGCTCAACTACATGACTTGCCTCAAGATTACAATATAAGGATTAAACTATATGATTTCGAAGGTAACATATCAGCTCAAAAACATTTAGACCGGTTTAATGATTTTGTACACTTGGAAGAAGTAGACTACGAAGATGTGAAAATGAGATTGTTTACTCAAAGCCTTGCCAGAGACATGAGGAAGTGGTTCAGAGCCCTTCCGGCAGGAAGTATTCTAAATTTTGAAGTCTTTGAGACAAGCTTCCTCGCAAAGTGGGGAGACAAGAAAATCCCCCTTCAGTTGTTGACCCAGTACAACAATATGAAGATATCACCCGATGAGACAGTATAGGAGTTTTCATCTAGATTCATGAAGGTGTATAATTACATTCCTGATGAAGTAACCCCCCCCCCAAGGCTTCTCAACTCAAATACGTTGATTCTTTTGAAAGTGACTTTGCTTTATTATTAAGAGAACGAAGGTCCACTACTTTGGACGATATGATGACTGATACTATATAAGTAGAAGCGAACTTAATGGCTTCAGGACAGATAAAAATTGTTGCTGGTAGAGACGCAAACAGAACTCAAGACAAAGCACAGCCTTCAACATCTCAAACATCAGAGGACATATTCGAATAAATGATGAGAAACATGGAGCGGATGATGCAAAGAATGCCCCTAGGCAATCGGCCCAACCCCAGAGATCAGGCAGATGCTCCACCCAGAAATCCATGAAGACTGGCTATTCCATAGATTAGGCAAAGAAATCAGGGAAATCAAGCAAACCAAGCAAATCAAGCAGATCCAGCAAATTTGGGAAACCAGGTGAATCAGGGAAACCAAGTAAATTAGGGAAACCAAGGGAACCAAGGAGAACAACAAATCAGGCCTCCCTTCCAAAATAATTATGTAGATGAAGGTTATGATGGATATTTTGAAGATAACATGAACTGTTGTGATGATAAATAAACATAGATATTTTTTACCAAAGAAGAACATGACCAGTTCGTAGACGCAAATGAAATATTTTTGCAAGATGATGAGGAAAGGGTATCAGTGGAAAAAGAAGATTATGAGACCGGACTACAAAACACCATCATGCAATTCCAAAGGCAATATAACCTCCAGAATCAAAAAGAACCCCCAAATCCTCCCAAAGGTAATCCTCCAAAGGGGAATCTCTCCAAAGAAGCTCAGAACAATGTGCCTTCTTCTAGCCAAACCAAGAAAGATTCTACTGCAAAAGATTCAATTGTGAAGGACTCCACTGTGAAAGATGTTGTTGTAAAAGATACCATGGAAAAGGGAAAGCAGAAGAACCTCAAAAGAAAATATTGACAAGAAGATAAACGGTCACCAAAGAGGTAGAAAGAACCCCATCATATTTTGATTTCGAGAGTGAAATGGATAAGATAAAGATTTCGGTATCGTTTTATGAATTGATCAGGAACATCGAATATAGAAACCAGATCATCAAGATGCTTAAAATGGGACAAACTTATGATACCCTAAACATACAAGATCATCACTCAGCTATCCTATTCGGGCCAAGAGTGGAAGAAGGCAGTGAAAACGAAGAAGTCCCTCCCTTTTATGTCAGTTTGAAAATCCATGACATGACTCTGCACAACGCTATGTTGGATTTTGGAGCATCACACAACCTGATGCCAAAGGTAGTCATGGACCAATTAGGTCTTGAGGTCATGAAGTCTTACAAAGATCTGTTCTCCTTCGATTCAAGAAAAGTAAAATTCCTTGGCATGATCAAAGACATGGTCGTTTCTTTGGCACAAATTCCAACAAAAAACATGGTGATGGACATAGTGGTTGTTGATATTCCTCCAAAATTTGGTATGTTGTTGTCCAGATCATGGGCTACAAAATTAAAGGGAACCCTCCAGATGGACATGTCTTATGCTACTATTCTTGTCTTTGGTCAGGACAGAAGATTGTACAGGGAGGTTTTTCTTAAATATATGGTCAGGAATAAATCACAACCTAGCAATCATCCTATATATTCAGTGGAGACTGAATTAGGATCTTCCATCTTCTTCAATGACCTATGCTCCGATGAAGAAGAAACAGAAGTCGTTTTAGCAGACAAGGATGAGCTTAAAGGGCGAATGGAAGAATTTTCAGAGCCACAAGATAATGCAGAAGACTAGTTATGGAAGATGAATTTCGATGGAACTGCCTGTAGAGAAGGATCTGGAGCTGGTGTATGGATCAACCATCCTGAAGGAGATGCGAAATTGTGTTCCTACAAACTTGTTTTTGAGTGCACTAATAACATGGTCGAATATGAAGCGTTGATATTGGGATTGAAAATTTTAAAAGAACTAGGTGCCAAAAGAATTGGTGTGCATGGAGATTCTGAGTTAATTATAAATCAAATCAAGGGCATCTACCAAGCAAAATAGCCCAGATTAAGAGCTTATAGGAATCTAGTGCTAGAACTCCTAGAGAAATTTGAAGAATGAAATTTATCGGCCATCCCAAGGGAGAAGAATCAGATTGTTGGCGCTCTAGCCACTTCCGCAACAGTTTTTAGAGTCCATATATTCCCTGAGAAAAGTTACAAGGTAGAGGAAAAGTACAGGCCAGCAGTACCAGACAATATGCAGGTTTTCGAAAATCACAAGTAGATAGAAAGCTTCCTAAAAATGGAGAACAAGTTCAAGAATTTGAACATTGCGACGATGAGGTAGATGCAACCGCTTTCACAAAAGAAGGATATTTCGACAATCAGATCGTTGGTAGAGATATCGTGCATCTGAAGAGTAATATCATCCCCAAGGGTCTGGTGCCATTAGAGAAACTTTTTGATAACAATGACCTAGCCAGAAGTCCGAAAATCACAGTAAATGAAGGGGACGTAGAATATTGCAATATTGGAACTCCAAAAGACCCAAAGATCGTGAAACTTTCCAGGAAGCTCAACCCTGAAATCAGAGAAAGGTATGTCAAAATAATGAAAGAATTCCCTGATGTTTTTGCTTGGAGCTAAGATGATCTAAAAGTCTATGATACCAGTATAATCTAGCATGTTATCCCAATTAAAGAATACCACAAGCCATTCAAACAAATATTAGGAGAATAAATCCTCTGTTGTTACCATTGATAGAGAAAGAAGTGAAAAAATTGTTTGAAGCAAAGATCATAGTGTCCCTGAGATTTTTCAAATGGGTAGCCAATCTAGTACCGGTTAGAAAAAAGAGCGAAGAAATCAAGTTGTGCGTTGACTTCAGGAACCTAAATAAAGTATCCTTTAAAGAAAACTACCCATTACCTAAAATGAATCACATTTTACAGAAGGTAGTAGGCTCCCAAAGGATGTCAATGTTAGATGGTTTCTCGAGATACAATCAGGTCATGGTACATCCTAACGACCAAGAAAATATAGCATTCACCACACCTTGGGGAACATTTATGTATGCTAAAATTCCATTTGGACTCATGAATGCAAGGGAAACATTTCAGAGGGCCATGGACATAGCCTTTGCAAATGAAAAGGATAAATTCATTTTTATATATCAGGATGGCATTACGGTCTATTCTTCCTCATACAAATAACACATCCAGCACCTCAGGAGGGCATTCGAAAAGTGCAAAAAGTTTGGCATATCCTTGAATCCGAAAAAGTCAATTTTTTCCATGGAAGAGGGAAAACTCTTAGGGCATATTATTTCGAAGGAAGGGATAAAGGTAGACCCTAACAGAGTGGAGGGCATCTTGAATATTGGCATACCCAGAAGCAAAAAGGAGGTACAATCTTTCCCGGGCAAGGTAAATTTTCTAAGGAGATTCATTCCTAATTTCTCTGAAATCATAAAACATATCACCAACATGTTAAAGAAGGGAAGTGAAATCAAGTGGGTCCCTGAGGCTAGAAAATCCTTTGAAGACATCAAGTTAGCATTAACAAAGGCTCCTGTGCTAGCCAGTCCAAAATTTGAGAAAGATTTCATACTATTCTCTTTCGCTTCTGAGCATACGATTGCAGGAGTATTACTTCAGAAGGATGACCAGAAATTCGAGAAACCCATAGCATACTATAGTAAGACATTGAGAGATGATCCTCTGAAATACGACATCATGGAGAAGCAGGCGTATGATTTGGTCAAAGCATTGAAGGAATTCAGGGTTTATATTCTACATTCACATACCACTGCTTATGTCCCAAACAGCTCAGTAAAAGACATCTTGACACAGCCTGATCCTGAAGAAAAGAGAGGAAAATGGATTGCAGTACTATTGGAGTATGACCTTGAAATCAAACCCACGAAATTGATCAAAGGAAAAGGACTTGCTAGACTGATGGAGAAAACGAACTATGAACTCCTGGGAATAAATTTCACTGAAGGTATATCAGGGAATATGGTCGATCAAGAAAAGGTGACTCCACGAGTGTCTCGGATATTTCTTGACTCTACATGGTATGCAGATATTATTTTTGTGTTAAACAATCTACAAGATCCACTTGAGTATAGCAAAACAAAGGCTAGATTCCTAAAACTGAAAGCCGCAAAATTTTGTATAGTAAATGAATTACTGTACTGGAAAGACCCGGGAGGAATTTTATTGAGTTGTTTGATAGAAGAAGTAGAAAAAACCATCAGAGAGTTCCACAAAGGCGACTGTGGAGGCCACCATTATTGGAAGACGACTGTAGACAAAATTTTGTGAGTCAGTTTCTACTGGCCAAGTATTTTCCCCGATGTTTACAAAGAAGTGTCAAAGTGCCACGAATGTCAAATCTTCAATGGGAAAGGAAAATCGCAATCTCTGTCGTTGAAACCCATTTCAGTAGAAGCTCCTTTCAGATAATGGGGCTTAGATTTTATAGGAGAAATACACCCACAGTCCTCGGCTCAACACAAATGGATCCTAACTGCAATGGATTATTTTACTAAGTGGATTGAGGTTGTTCCTACCAGACAAGCCATGGATGATGTTATCATTTGATTCCTATAAGACAATATCTTGTCTAGATTTGGATGCCTGGTCAAGATTATAACAGACAATGTGGCGGCCTTCAAATCTAAAAAGTTGGAAAAGTTCTGCAATGATTACAACATTACCCTTGGTCATTCTACGTCATACTACCCTCAAGGAAATGGACTAGTCGAGTCTTCAAACAAAAGCTTGGCCAAGATCATCAAAAAATTGTTGCAAGAAAATAAAAAAGCGTGGCACAAAAATCCCATTCATGCACTGTGGACTGACAGGATATCCCCGAAGAGATCTATTGCCACATCTCCTTTCCAGATCATTTATGGTACATAAGTTATCTTTCCTACTGCATTGGGATTGTCAGTGATGAAGTTGTTATAGGAGCAAGAAGCGGAAACGAATGTTGGTCGGAAAAGGGAGGATGAACTCATCAGCGTACAGTAGACCAGAGAAAGGGCCTTCAATAATGCCCAGTTATGTCAAGACAAGATCAAAGAATCTTTCGACAGACGTACCAAAGCAGATGACTTCCATCCTAGAGACTGGGTACTGAGATGGGACGCCAGGAATGAAGATAAAGGTAAACATGGGAAATTTGACCACCTATGGTTGGGACCGTTCAAAATTACAGCTTACCATGGGAGCAATGCTTATTTGTTGGAAGAAAGTGATGGAAAACTCGTCGAAGGAGGGCATGTGAATGGCATTTTCCTCAAGCATTACGTTGTTTGAAGAATCGTCACCCCACCATTCATTGTACATACCCGTTTTGTATTTTTTCTTCATATATAAAAGACGAAATAAAAATAGCATGGTTAAAGCCTGAGGTGAAGGCCCTAAGCTGTGTTAAGTAGGTTTGGAGTTTTTGAATAAGGGTAAGAGGATTCAAATCGCACACATGAGATTACAGCCCAATGGGTAGGCACTTAATCTACAGTTCTTTGCTACCTCACAAGGAGGATAGCATCCCCAGTTAGAACCAATGTTATCACCATAATATTTTATGGATGGTATCCAAGCTTAAAAAACTTAGTGAAGGATTATATCACCACAGAGATATGATAGATCAAAAGGCCCCACTATATCTGGCGACATACGGACAAAATGGCAGAGGTGCAAAGAGAAAAACTCGATGGATCGTTGATCCTGAAAGCGGCCCGAATCAACGAATGAGGCGTGTATCGGAGATTTAACTAACACAGAGGTTAAGCAATCGAGGGAGGGCCAGGGAAAATAGTAGTGGTTTCATTACGGGATGCATGGCGCCCGTAGAGATACATCGAGGGAAAAATAAGTCTGACAAATACCACTTCCTCCAAACCCCCGATGCCAAAGCTGCCAGGAAAATGTGGACCATAGATAAGTTGCCTGGATCAACGGCTGAAGTTTATATCAGGAATTGAAATAGCACAGAGATTAATCGATAGAGGGTGGGTCGAGGAAAACTACCGTGGTTTAAATCGTGGACGTCTGGCACCCTCAGAGGCACATCGGAGTGAAAGGCAATTCACTTGAAACCATTTTCTCCAAACCCCGACTCCAATAGATATCTATAAAAGGGGGAACCCCCCACCATTATTCTATGATAGTTCGATGCCTTCAAACATTCGAAAACTTGGCGCAAAGATTCCAATCAAATTTCAAAGCTCAGAACCAAACCAGACTCACATTCTTCGCCTCTTGACAGGTATTCTTGACCATGGCTACCAGTCCTGTCATTTCATCCGTGAATGAACAAGAGATATCCTCCAGGGAGGAAGCCCTAATTGACAGAGATTTTGACATTTTCAACACAGAGATAACAGTCTCACCTGTATCCGTGTCTAGATCAAATCTGTTGGACAATGTTGGAAAGCACATACCTTTCCTCGAAGCGGCTCAGGCCTCCATCATCCCTTACGTCGTAGAAACGGTCTTTCCATTCCCCGAATCTGTAAGCTAGTGTGAAGAGCGATACTCTCAGGGAAAAAAGATTCATTTTAAATAAATTAGGATCTGAAGTTCTGTGTAAAGTAGACAGTCCATCACTCTAGCATGCTCTTGGTGTACTAAACACCTCCCCCACGATGCCAGAGCCCTTCGAGGAACAAAGAATGATCACAATTTATAGAGGGTGTCCGCCCGAAGTTAAAACCTTGTTTATGCAAACCATAGTCAAGCCTAAATATCATTCATAGAGTCTGTCGTTACCTGTCAGTATAAGCATTATGATTGTCGAAGTCCAGTGGGCTTATTCCCTGCTAAGGCAAATTTTAGGGTTAGACAATGACAAGTTTGTGGTAGAAATCATCTTAGGTTTCATGTTGGTTTGTTTTTTGTCTAGTCAGTCAGTCTGTGTTAGTTTTGACGAATTTATTGCAGAGAATATACATCAACAGCTGGTTAAATTTAGCTCGTTCAGACATTTCAGATACTACACACACTTGCTGAGGATGTTTTTGGAATCCAACAAAACTGAATTTCCTGAGACAGCTTTTATTTCAACCAAGTGCAAAAGGATCATCATGCTCATCTTCGTCAACAAGATTATGTCCAGGGTACACAGTCTCATTTTTGGTTTAGATCTACCGAAAGTTCTGAAAGAGATGAAAATCTCACTACAACCAAATGCAGAGAACATGGTAGGAGATTGGGTGTTGTTCACACAATCTACTGTGATTTGGGTATATGGATACCAGGAAGGACCTTATCTTTTACCAGTTTTTCTAATGCCCAGAGTCTTCTCTTTGGAATTCATAAGACAAAGAATCATCTTAGAGACTGAACATTTTCTTAAAGCACACAAGGCTTCTAATCTGAAATTTCATTTTGTGGTAGGTCCCTTTATGGTAAAAAGTAAGTCATGTTTGCCCCAGATTAAATCCAATCTCAGTAAATTGTGTTTCACACAATTGAAAGGGAGAAGATATGATCCCCATAAAATCATATCAAAGAGAAGATTGGCTAGTAGACAAGGTCTCTATGAACATGAACATGTCGAAGGATTCAATAAATTGACAAATCTAGAGACCTGTGCAGACATGGAGGTCATCATACAGCAATATCAAACTAAACAAACAGAACCAGCTCCTCAGTCGAGTCCAGCACGGAAACCTTCCCCTAAGTTTGTTATCAAAGCTCCTAAAATGAGCGAGAGGAGCAGTTCAGAAGCACTAGATACCAGTAGCTAGAGAGACGCTCTCAAAAGGATGAAAATCACATCATCATCTCAGGTAATTGACCTAGAAGAAGAAGAGCTTAAAGAGAAAACATGCATGGAAATGGTAGAGGCTACATCTGAGAATGAAGAAACCAATACAGAAAGCAGGCCACAAAGTGAAAGCAACACGAAGGTCTTCAGCAGCAGGAAGTACATATTTGGCCAGACAACTGGGGCAGTGTATCAGTCCAAAGGAGATTTGATAAATTAGTATGCTATGAAAGGAAGTATGGAGAATAGTGAAATAAGAGATATTTTACCTGAAGTAGAAAGGACTTCTCGACACAAGGCTTCCTTACTCTCATTCGGGGATGTGGAGAAAAAGGCATTTAACATTGCAGTGGTTGATGATGATAAAGTCTTCGAGATCAAAATAAACTATGAAAACATTGTTGCCCCCGAAAAAGTAAAATTTCATAGGAATGTCGGTGACATGTTATATTCTGATTATCTGAGCTTGGCACTAAATGTTGCAAGGTTGACAACATACATGTCAAAACTAGATGGACAACTGAAATAGGAAAAAGTGTCCAGCAAAGCCTGGATGACATGGGTTAAAAAACTAGAGTCTGAAGGTCCCCAGGGGTTGAAAGCCTCTTTGGATGAAAAGGACAAGATGATCCAAAGTCTAAAGAAAAGGCTGAAGATGGCACCTACGGATCATCCGCAGACAGCAGAATTGCCTGCATTGGAACAGGAAAAAGAAATATTCAGACCAGAGGCACTCGATTACAAGGCTAAACTACTGCAATCGGAGAAAGAGAAAGAGCATTGGTCATTGACACAGGTAGCAACATCAGACATGGCAGTCATTATACCTGCAAATATAGAGGTTGGATCAAGCATTGAGGGGTTGGTCCAAGCTATGTCCCAGGTAAGCTTAAAAATAGGTGAGATCAAGAATCTCAAAGAGAACATGGAAAATTTGAAGCAGGAAATGAAAGTAAAGGATGAAAAGATAGCTCTACTCCACAGAGAAAATCAAGATTTGCAGGAGAGAGTGAACAAGCAAAAAACCAGGTTAAAGGGCAAGACGTTATTGCAGGGAGCCAAACATGTAATTTGGGACGTTATTGCTGCAGAGGTTTCTAAATTTAGGGTTTATCTGAATTTTATCGACGACAAAGATAACATGGTTGTTACAGCTCATAACAAATGTGTTGTCGTTAATGAAGTATTAGCGAAGAAGCCCTTGGAGTGAGCCCAAAACGCTATTGATTTACTGAATGTTGTACCAACTGTTGAACTTCAAACCATTGGTGTGAAAGATAGGACCACGTTGATCATTTCAGCCAAGAGGATCATTGCTAAGAACAACTTACTCAGATCAGTCTGGAACAGAAGAAAAATTGAAAGGTCTGAGTCTAGTGGAGCATTTGGCTACAGATTTCAAAATCTTAAACAAGTTTAAAACAGTGAAGGTCAGCATGCCAACCATGTCCTATGCTACATGCATTGACTTGGAAATTCTAATTAAGGAGATGATAGATTACGGAATCCCCTCTGATTCAAAATGGAAAGAAATCATGTGGTTGGGTAAGACAAAGTGCAACGTCCCTGGAACCAACAGATGATCTCCAGGTGTCACCAGTTTTGCAGATCCGGCGAGAGCTTGGAGCTAGACAGATGGAACAGAAGAAGTCAAATAGTCAAATAAATTGTTCATGATTTTGAAACGTTTTCTTTTTGCTAATTATTGTAAATAGTTTTGTATACTGAAAATGTCAGTCGAAACGGTTACGGAAGATGAAACATTTCAGTTTCAATTTTTTTTATCGAATTGTATAAGTACTAAGAAACTTGAATTGATTAATGTTGGTAGAAGTGCAAGAACACCTTTTGGTGGTATCGAACTCTATTTGTAAATTTTTTGAATCTGAATTGAATATAAATGCAGAAGATTTTGAAGTCTCTATGAAAAGATTCTAACGGGTGGTGATATGAGCTTTGTTTCCCTTCATCGTATGTATTTCTTGTAACTTGTTATTTCATTTACATTTTCTTCTGTTTAAATTGGAGAGTTTAAAGGCCCAAAATTTGTCTTGTGACGCTCTTGCTTTAAGCTATTTAAACTATGTGATTGTATTCTTAACTTATTCAGAATTCATTTCAGTAATGCTCTGATGTGGTTATTTGTTCTCTTTATCTTCCTACACTCTTTTTAAATTTAAGAATAACTCAGATTCATCGTCTCATTTAGCCTTTGTCCTATAGAGAGTTCTATCAGTCGATGCATTATTTCCATTCACTTTCAGAATTTTGACTCCATAGCCCATTGTGTTTCTCCCCTTCTTTGCCAGCAACTTTATAAAAACCCCCAAACAAACCAAATCTAGCCATCGATTCCCATAGATATACCCAGTGACACGAGAGAGACCTCTCTGAGTTGAGCAGGCTAGTGCCTCAGCTCTAAAGCTGGTTGAAACAATTACCTCTATCATTTGTCTATTCAGCCAGACAAAATTTACAGAGTGCTAACAGGTTGCACAGTCAATTGTTCAATGAATTTTTGAGCAGTAATTGTGTTCTTACTCCCTTTCATTTTCTCACTTTTTCGCTCAATACAATCCCTTCAGATATCCCAGAACCCTAATTCACCCCCTGCTCATTGACAATTATTGAAAGAATTTTATGGATTGAATTGCATGGATCTGATGTGATTATTGAGCCAAACTTTGTTTCATATTAAGAGATTCCATGTATGGTTTGTTTAAGAAACTAGTTGTTAATCAACGTTGCATACAGAATGAGATTCTTCAGCAAAGGAAATCATGGTTGAAATAACAGGGGCAGAGGAAATTGGAACAGAGGGCCTAGAAGGCTAAAATTCTCAATACATTTTGATGCAGATCCTCAAGAGTTAAACCAGCTCTTCCAAGATAGATTTTTCAATTGGATTGGACAAGGGGAAGTCCAACCTAGACCAAAGAGGCCTCCCTTCCAACCCCAGCATGTCCCTGGTATCCATGTGCCCCCTCATGTTTCATTGCAACCTGAAGTCCCCGAGAATGACGGATGGAAGGAGATTGTTCACCCAGCAGTTTCCCAACATCATGGTGTTAATATTATGGTAGTTGTGGGAGGTATTTACCTCCACGTGTAAACCTGATGAGAATAGAAGACTCTGGAAAGCAAGAGAAAACCCTAATGAGTTGGATAATAACCCTAGAAGTCTTGTCAGCTCAAGAAGATAATTTATATTAGGTTATTAGCCTCCAAGAGAAGAAGTCGGCCAGAAATAATAATAATATACTGAACAGACATGTACCCAGAAGAAAAGTCGGCCCCAGCAAATCTGGCAGAACCACTATAAATACAGGGCGTCACCTCTCATTTGAGACATCTCAGGATTGCAGAGCAGAAACTAGTGTGCACTGCAGTTCCTAGTTTGGTGCGCATGTGTGGAGAAGAGTTGCAGGTGTAGCTTCTGTAGCAACCAGTTTTCAGTGTTGGCTTGGACTATCTCTTGGCTAGGGTTTGGACTATTTGATCAGCAATTGTTGGTGCACTATCCTTGGAGGAAGATGTGCTACACCTTGTTTGGCTATCTAGCCTAGAGTTTGCTTCCGGAGTAATTCTCAGTCAAGGTTAAGGTGCTCAAAGGGTGGCCTCAGCCTATGGTTGGGTGACGAGGGTATCGTCAATGGTAAAATGAGCACACAATCTTCTATATTCTAACAGGTTATGGGCCCACACCTTCTTCATTCAGTCTAAATGCTGGAAGGAAACATAGCCGCTAGGATATTGAGCTCACTGAGGAACTGTTGCTAGAGTTACTAGCAAAAGCAGCTTCCAAGACACTGTCGCTAGGGTTACTAGCAGGAGCAGTTGCAAAAACTCTAATCCTCTTGTTGAGGGACCTTAAGTGAATGAATTGACCTAATCTCCAGATAGATCAGTGTGCTCTAGCCTAGCGCATCTCCTGATACTTTCAGCAAGCCAAGACGTGAAGTTTGAGTTTGTGGTCAAATCTAGGGTTTGACCAAGCCAAAGCAGCCATGACTAACTCTATGAAGTCTGAGAACAAGTTAAATGGAGCCTCTAACTTCAGAGCATGGAAGACAAGGATTGACCTCATCCTTTCCAAGAATAAAGTGTTGGATATCGTGAAAGGAAAGATCGTGAAGCCAGAGTTTGAAGAAGGAAAAGAGAAGGAACCGCAGAACATTGCAGCTATGGAGAAGTTCAAAGATG
>ML807234.1:236962-255792 GCA_009831015.1 Picea engelmannii
TTGTTGGGTAAGTGCTCCTCTTTTTAGTTGACTTGCGAGCTTGACTTCGTGTGACCATTGGTTGTGAGGGTGCATGTGTTTTCTTCTTCTTTCCAACTTCCATCCACTCATTTGCCGATGACGGGGCATTTGAGATGCCTATGATTTCTGGATTGTCTTGAAGTGGATCTTCCTGCTTTTCCTGAACCGGACTCTCAGCTACCTTAGCTTGAACTGCTAATGCTTCAGCTTTGATAGCCTCATCTGCCCAACTTGCTAAAGGAATGAAGTTGGGGAGATCCTGCCTAACTTTACCCGTATCTGGAGAATCCAAAGCCTCTTTTTTTGCGAGCTTCTGAGGTGTTTCTTGCTTCCTTTCGGGATGTTTGGTGATCTTTGGAGTGTCATTGAACTCCTCTATTTCAGATTTTGAGCCATCTAAAGCAGGGATTGGATTTGGAGAGTCCCCAGTGAAAGGAGTGGAGCTAGCTTGAGCCTCCTTGATCCCTTCCACAAGAGTGTCATCAGATGAAGAAACATCCTTGGATATTAGTTGATGATCAATGTGGGATCCAACCCACCAAGTTGATTTTCTTTGTTTTCAGGCTTTCACAGGGCCCTTGGGACATTGGGCTACCAAATGTCCCGTGGAAAAACATGCTCGACATCGTAAAGCTATTTTTTCATAATCTAGCTTTTGCGTCCACGAGAAATTATCTCCTGTCAGATTGATTTCAGCCGGAAACCCTTTGCTGAAATCCATTTCTACACAGATCCTAGCATACATGCAGATGCTGCATTTTTCTATTTCAGGACATCTGTAATGGAACCTGCCTAAAGCATTCCTGATGGAGCAAAGGGAAGATAAGCCCCAAAGATGCAGGGGCAAGTTTGGGAGCCGAACCCAAACAGGGGTTGAAGACAACGAGTCTTTTGAAGGATCAAAGGAAGGATTCCAGGGTTTCGGGCATAAACCAGAGCTACCCCAAAACCAAGGGCCAGAGCTAAAGATCAAATATCTATCTTCTTTAAGATCAAACTCAGCAATGAAAAAACCTCGAGCACAAGGGTGAATGAAGACATCACCTTTCAGATCTAGCGCCCAGGATCTCGAAATCCAATCGTGAAGATCGACAAGTTGAGGCCAGAGGCCATTAAAACAACAGATGAGTGTCGTGGAGTTGAGACGAGCTAATTTAGAAATAGTGTCCTTCTTCAAAGAGATGGTAGGTGTCGGAGCCTCATGCATCAAGCTTGACGAAGGGTTTAAATTCCTCTTGACCACGACCCCGAACGAGCTACCATGAAAGACATCCGTAGCAAGGGAAGATCCCTTGGAAGGACTTCCCGTCGACCCACCAGAGGGATAGGACAGGGCAGAACCGAATCCTGGGAGAGTGGAACTAAGGCCAAGATTGTTGACGGATGACAAAGCCTCCATTACTGAACCTGCAAAAGCCCCACACACACAGGGCGGCCACTAGCAACAAAGGAGGGGGGCGGCCAGGGTTAAGCCCTAGCAGCAGAAACTAGATCGTCCGAAGGGCGTTGCTCACACCTGCTCACCGCGCAGCCCATCGCTGATTTCCTTTTAATGTTGCCATGTTAAAGGTGAGCGGGCTTGGCCCAGTAACGTTTAATTCCGCAGCTAGACCACGTCCTTGCTCGGGTTTGAGCACAAGACCTGACCTTCGTTGCAAGAACGACTTTACCATCCAGCCGCCTCCGCCGACCTGTTTTACTTTAAATGTTACACACTAATATTTGAAGTAATCTTCTTTATTTCTTACATCTTTTAATTTGATAACTTGGGAAATAGGGATAACAGTGCCCTCTTTGGTTTGATGAATTGTGTAGTTTGTTATTTACATGTGTAGTCATGTTTAACATGATCTTTTCCCCTTTTTATATTTAATTTATTTTCTTTATATATGTGAGCTTTATTGAATATCTAATGTGTGAAAGTTTCCCTCCTCTGATTTCTGGAATCTTCCAAGAAAGCCTAAAGCATGGAGGCTTTAGATAAGCCTCATAAGGTGCCTTGGCATTGTTCCCTAGCTAGGAACAAACTGAGGAACAACACCTCCATTCTATCTCAACTAATGTTTAACAGCAGGAACTGGAACTAAAACCAGCCCAAAACAAGTTTACTAAAAAAATACATAAAATGCGAAAAATTTTAATATATATAGCTCGGTGAGTTAGCTCAAGTGGATAAGTGTGGTTGTTTGCTCGAATGAGGTTCCAGGGTCGAATCCCTGGCCAGGATCCTATTTAGGGCCTCACTTGATGTCCCCACTGGGTTAGACCTGTAATCAGGCCAAACGGTTTACCTTGTTTACCATCCACAAAATGTGGGAAAGTAATCGGGGGTTTCCCGTGTTGTATTCCCAAATAAAAAAATAAAAAATTAAAAAATAAAAAAAAATATATATCCACACCATTAGACATCAAATATGCAAACTTTGCTCATGTATATTACTATATAATATGCAAGGGGGAATATAATAAAATGGCACTGATTGCAATACATATCTGGAACAAAATACATAAACATCTAGGCTCTAAATGGCCTCTAGAGTCCAAAAAACATCATGCTACAAGCTAGAATCTACAACCAATAACTACATATCAATGATCATCATGATCAAACTCAGCACCACTTCTGGGAATGGAATCCTCATTATCAAATATAGGATCACCCTATGGCATGGATTCCTACTCTAGCAGGTTCAAAACTCACAAGCTATGTCACATGGTTCATGTTAGTATTTGTAATGAAATTCAAAAAAAATCGGCAAGCTAAAAAAGTCGATAAAATTCGCCACTAAATTTAAAGATTAAAAATATATAATATATATCATTAAATGACATATAAATTTTGAGCTTTTAAATGACCATGAACCCAACTCAGATCATAGAACTTTAACCCTAACTCTAAAGTTTGTCAAGCACAAAATCCCCATTGAAGAAAATTCTGATAACCAAAGGCACTTGCTTTTTGACAAAAATAAAGTTGATCTCTTCTTAAAGGATTTAAATAGTGAATTAAGTCTCCTATCGTATAAAAACAATATTGAAAACCTCTATCATAATTCATTTTTGCTTTTATTAACAAGTTCTCTATTGAGGTGTTATGTAAAAAGAAAAATAGACCAGCCAACCCTTGGTATGATAACGAGCATAAAATTGCTAGAAAAGCCATTAGGGATGCTTTGAATGAGTCCTTAAAATCTGATAAGATAAATATGTACAAAGCCCTAATTAAAAGGAAAAAATGGTACTATATAAGGAGAAAGTAACACAAGCTTTTGCACCTATATAAGCTAGATCCTAGGAAATTCTAGACGCAAATCTTGACTCGCAAAACTAAAGAAAATAAAATGATTCCCTTCAAGGACTGGAATTCCTTCCTTAAAAATCTTTACAAATCCCCTAATGTTGTGGACAACATTCCAAACGTTTCTATAAAGAATGACGTTTTTTCTACAGAAGACAAGGTTTGGAGTTAAGCGGCTCGCAAAAGGGAAAGCTAAGGACATTGAAGGCTACCAAGCTGAAATCTTAAAAACTCAAGGGCCTATCCTCATCCTCACATACACAAGCTCTTCAATTTAACAGTCAAGTAGGGCTTCCCTGAACCTTGGACGCAAAGCTTGATTGTACCTATTTTTAAAAGTGGAGTTAAGCATGTTTGGAGAGGCTTACGTCTTCGTTCTGGCTCACAATGTCTTCGCATGATTCTCTGTTTTTGGTGTTGTTAGAATTGACGATACAAGACGATATGAGTGACGAAGAGTTGCGCAGAACTGTCAAATTGTGAAAGGGTCAAACCACCCTAATTCAATCTTTTGTTGAACGTTGTTGTTCCACGATAAAGGGTTATCATGAGACTTGATTGCGCTAGTATCAATATTTTTCAAACAATAAGTTAGTTGTTCCCGTCCTAAATGACAATGATACTCTGACTGGTTAAGATATCTACTCTTATGATTTGAATGTCGATAAGGAGTTCTTATAACATGATTTTCCCTTATCATACTTGTAGCATTTTCTTGGTTTAATTTCAATATACGATTTTCATCACGCACAAATGTTGCCTTGTTAATGGCTGAATTTCGATTAGTAAGCACACTTGGAGCTTCCATCGTTTGTACTCCAACATCCAACGTTGTCTTTTTTTCAGTAGACTTTGCAGCTTCTTGAGCTATGATGTCGATTGGATCTGTAATTGCTCCATTTTCCATAACTTGGATTTGTTCATCTGAAAACTTCGATGCTTCCTTTTCTATAAGCAATTCTAACTTGTTCTCTAGAGGCTTCTTATCATTCTTAAGATTTTTTATTTACGTAAGTGAGTTTTGATTATGATTTTTTAACACGAATTTTCTTCATTATATGTTTTTTCGATATTTTTAATGTCTGGATTTTCAAGTTTCTCTTCCTTCAACTTTCTGAGTTGTTCTAGTAACCCTTGATTAAGGTTCTTCAAAGGAGAATTTTCTTCTCGAGATCTTGATTCTCTTGTTCCAACCTCTAAACGCATTGTTTTCTATCCTTTGACTTCTTGATCTGTGTAAGTATTTTTTGACTATGGTCTTTTAAGCGAGAAATTTCTTCGTTTTTATCCGTGATAATTTCGTCAAATTCTTTTTGCACCCTTGATATTGACTCTTGATTTTCTTGAAGGATCACCCTTGAGATATCTTTAAAGTCTTTTGATGAAGGTATTATCGATTTTGACTTCATAGTGTTGATTTTTCAATAATCAAGGTTAAGCATGAAGTTCATTCCATTTTAGCATTTAACCATAACCATTATTGTTGCAGCAACCAAGATCACCAAAAGAAGCACCATGCACAAGAACACAAGAAGTATCATGGTAAACCCTTCTCAACAAGGGAAGAAAACCCAACCAAATCCTTTGCTATATTCTTCAAGAGAAAGACCTTCACCACCAAGAAAACCTAGCACACAAGAGGGTGCTCAAACCCTAGAAAACTAGCACCCAAGAGAGGTGCGCACTTTTCCCAAGAATGTGTACTTCCTGAAATTTCCAAACTCACGTGACAGATATGATTCCTCAATGGGGAATTTACCTTTACTTATACTAACTTGAACCTGTCAACAGAAGTGTCTATTGGCACAACAGGGCTGACCTCTCTAAGTCACATTATAATTAATATTCTCCAGATTAATTATCTTTTACATTTATTACTAATCACATTAAGGTGGGGCTGATATGTACCCTTTACATTACAATTAGGGTTACAGGCAGGTCTGACTCTTGAACAATATAGCAAGGGATCTGATATACCCACTAGTGCTCATCCACTAGGGGCACATCCATAGGGATGTCCATATCTCTGGCTCACTACATTACACAAAGGAACCACTTCTTCACATGTTCACCTGTGCTCGTCCATAGGCACGTCCACTCAACAGATCTTCTTTCCCACTGCATTACACAGGAGCGTCATCTGGAGTTTCTCGTCAACTCTTTTGCTCAGAGGAGGCTAATACATCATCTTCATTTATGTTATCATGACGATGCACCCAGCACTTTGGGATTTCACACATTCACCTTGTACTCAGCCACAAGCACGTCTAACTCAGCAAATCGCCTTTCCCACAAGATAATCATCTGGAGTTCTTCTCAACTCTCTAAATGGAGGAGGTCATCTCTACATTCCACCTCTGTCTCAAATAGGAAACACGTACCCTTCTTAGGGGCTTTCTCTCGGTTTTGTAAGCTAGAGAAAGTCTCACATAGTTGTAATGGTCAACATCTCACAGGTTTGAAAGTTGGAGAATGTCTCACATAGTTGTAATCATCAACACTCCCTCTTAGCTAGGGAGGCATTCTTCATCATGCCAACTCTCACACGGATGTACTTTGAATTTTGTCTTGGCTGGAGTCATCAATACTCCCTCTCAACTAGGGAGGCATTCTTCACCAAGTTAGTTTGGTGAAGATGTCTGCAATCTGCTCATGTGTACGAAGGTACTGCATGTGTACGATTTTCCTCTACATCATTATCTCTAATATAAGGATATTTCATTTCATCGTGTTTCGATCCATCAAGAAACACTGAGTTCTCAAGGAGCTTTATACACATCTCTTGATTATCATCATAGGATCCATATCATGGTCAAGTAAATCTGTCAGAAGCTTGTGAAGCCACATTGCTTCGCACACTCATTGTTGTATACTCTGCCTCTGTGGTACTCAAGGCCACAAAGTTTTGTTTCTTGCTGCATCAGGAAACCATGGCAAACTTCATGGTAGAACATCAATCGGATGTGCTCTTCCGGTCCACTCTACTTTCTGCTCAATTTGAATCGGCATATCCTGCAAACTCAAGTTCATACTGGAGGCATATCTCAGGCCATATCCAATTGTGCCTCGTATATATCTTAATACATGTTTTGTTGTTGTCTAGTGAATCTGTCTTGGTTGACTCATGAAATGACTAAGCACATTCATTGCATGGCATGAATCAAGTCTGGTGTTAACTAGATACATCAGTGATCCAATAAGTTGTGGATCAATCTTGTCTGAATCATCATCAATCTTCTTCTTTTAAATCCATCACGGTGGATCTTGCATTCTGTCATACTTGAACTTCTTTAATATTTTCACTGTATATTTTCCTTAACTCGAGAAAATCTTATCGGTCCTCTGTCATACTTCTTGTCCCAAGAAGTAGTGCATCATACTCAGATTCTTCATCTCGAATTCAGAAGTCAAGGATTACTTGTATCCAACAACAAGGCTTTCTGAATAAGTCATCAAAATCAAGCTCTCGTCATCAACACTGTAATGATATAGGTTTGGATCAGCAACACTCTTGCTGAAATCCAAACTCATCAAGAATTTATCTATCTAATATAGTTTCCAACTCATGGATGACAACACGGATGGAAGTGTATCGGGTTTATTGGATCAAGTGTCTCATCATAGACAACTCCCTCTCTTTGTGAGAAACCTCTGGCTATAGATCTCGTTTTGTATTTCTAGACACTTCCATCAACTGCATGTTTGATCTTATAGATCCACTTGGAAGTTACCACAGACTTCTCTTCTGGCCTCTGAATAATATCTTATGCATCATTCTTTAAGATATACTGGTATTCTTCTGTTATGGCATCTTGCCATACATGTTCTCTTGTTGCTTCTCTAAGACAAGGAGGCTCAGCATCAATGAGGTGGCTCATGACTCAAGGATAGCTCGAAAATCTCTTTTGCTTTCTCGGGATGTGCCTTGAGAGGCTTGTATGTTTCTTTGCCTCTTGTAGAGTGAGTCTAGGTAGGCCTTATACCCTTACTGCAATATCTCTGAACATATCAATTGGAGCAACTGGATCAACTTGAATAATGTCTGTCTCCCTCTGAAATGTTGAAGGGAGAGAAGGTATTGTCTCACAGTCAATCTCCATCTGAGATTCTTTGGATCTTTAAAAGGCTATCTCTTCTTCAAGGACAACATCTTTGCTTGTCTCAATCTTTCTCTGACCAGGGATGTAGATCTGGAATGTCTTGGAAGATTCATTGTTTTATCCCATAAATGTATCATTTCTCCCTGAAGGGTCTAGCTTGGACTTCTTCTCTTTGGGTACATGAAAATACACTGGGCACCCAAATATCCTGAAGTGTTCAATCTTAGACTTCACTCTGGTGAACGTTTTTTCGGGAGTTATGTTTTTCAAAGTCTGATGAAGACTCTTGTTCTGAACATATACTGTGTCATGCATGCTTCTACCCATGGAATCATAGAAAGATTCTGATCATGCATTATTGCATTGGTTGTCTCAATGATGGTTCATTCTTCCTCTTTCTCCAATAGTTTTGACTCCCTCTGAGTCAAGTGACTCCCTCTAAAGGATGAGCATCTTCCTTTGTTCTTAACCTGTCTGGAACAAGAAAACAAGAGGAACCAAAACAAGAATATCTCCTAAAGGAGAATAATGGGTACATCTCTAGAATCAAAACAATTTAAGGATGGTTGTCACAGCTACAACACCTACTTGTAATGTAGCAAACTTTAGAAATATAGGTTAGAGGAATGACAATTACAACAATCAAACCCGGAGTCTTCACTTCCAGTGTGTTGTTCTTTTGAATGCACTGAGATCCCTCTGGATCCAAGACTTCAGCAAAAGGTTCCTTCGTCCTGTAGTTACCCTCGTGACAATGATACAAATAATAAATATACAAGTGCATACCTAACGGTGTTGATATGATTTCTCTAATGGCACATGGTTGATCTTTGTCCTCTGACATCTTTATGAAGGAGATGGTCACAGTGACACCTTTTTGTATCACCCATAATAACTCTTCCTCAGAAGTCTTGTCTTCCAGGAAATTGAAGTTACTTGATTCATCAAGCTTATCTTCGAACATAGTTTTGTTCATCATAATTTTAGATTCTTCACAATCCTTTGTCAACTGGGCTAGAAAACCTAACGGCTAGGCTAGGCTAGCACTTTTAGGTTTTGTTGGACTTATGACTGCCAACAATAAACCTTTGAAAGATAGGAGAAAATTGGTGAGTTGAAGAGCTCCTTCAATGAGTTGCAGAAACCCTAATTCTGAAATTTCTACAGAAATTAGCAAAACCCTAGGGCCAAAATTTTAAAATGCTCAGAATTTCACTCCGAGAGTCTCTGGAGGTGCGTTGGAGGAGGTCATACTCTCCCATGTCAAAACTAGCACCAACGTTCAAGTATTAAGTGTTGAAACACCTCAGAAAGGAGGGTCGTACGAATTTTTTGGAAACCCTAGGGAGGTCGTACGGATTTTCTGGAAACCCTAGGGGGGTCGTACGGTTCTGCAGAAAAGAGAGGAGATTGGTAGATGCTTGTGCAATGGGTTCTTCAAGACCTATGCTCTAATACCATGTTGATTTTTCAATAAGTAAGGTTAAGCATGAAGTTCATTCCATTTTAGCATTTAACCATAACCATTAATGTTGCAACAACCAAGATCACAAGAAGAAGCACCATGCACAAGAACACAAGAAGTATCATGGGAAACCCTTCTCAACAAGGGAAGAAAACCCAGCCAAATCCTTTCCTATATTCTTCAAGAGAAAAAGCTTCACAACCAAGAAAACCTAGCACACAAGAGGGTGCTGAAACCCTAGAATACTAGCGCCCAAGAGAGGTGCACAACTTCTCAAGAAGGTGTACTTGCTGAAATTTCTAAACTCACATGAAAGATATGATGCCTCAATGGGGAATTTACCTTTACTTATACTAACATGAACCTATCAACAAAAGTGTCTATTGGCACAATAGGCTGACCTCTCTAAGTCACATTATAATTAATATTAACCAGATTAATTATCTTTTACATTTATTACTAATCACATTAAGGTGGGGCCGACCTGAACCCTTTACATTACAATTAGGGTTACAGGTAGGTCTAACTCTTGAACAATATAGCAAGGGATCTGATACACCCACAAGTGCTCATCCACTAGGGGCACATCCATTGGGATGTCCATATCTCTGGCTCACTACATTACACAAAGGAACCACTTCTTCACATGTTCACCTGTGCTCGTCCACGGGCACGTCCACTCAACAGATCTTCTTTCCCACTGCATTACACAGGAGAGTCATCTAGAGTTTCTCATCAACTCTTCTGCTCGGAGGAGGCTAATACATCATCTTCATTTTTGTTCTCATGACGATGCACCCAGCACTTTGGGATTTCACATGTTCAACTTGTGCTCAGCCACATCTAACTCAGCAGATCACCTTTCCCACAGGATAATCATCTAGAGTTCTTCTCAACTCTCTAAATGGAGGAGGTCATCTCTACGTTTCAGCTCTGTCTCAGATAGGAACCACGTACCCTTCTTAGGGGCTTTCTCTCAGGTTTGTACGCTGGAGAAAGTCTCACATAGCTGCAATGGTAAACATCTCACAGGTTTGTAAGCTGGAGAATGTCTCACATAGCTGTAATCATCAACTCGTAGTAGTGTCTTGAAATGTCATCATCTTCTTCTTATAGGGAAATGTCACAAACTTTTTCTCCATGTTTAAGATGAAGGTACCTAGATTTTTAAACCAGGTTAACCCGAGAATTACATCAATCTCTTCTTTATACCAAGTTGTAACAATGAATTGAAATATATATTCATAATCATCAATTGTCACTTGTAACTCTTTAATTTCATATTGTTTTTGTGATAACTATCTTCTTTTTCAATTATATTCGTTTCTGGAATTAATAATTGATTTGCCAAATTAATGTTAATGTAATTTTCATCCTAGGTCATGTTGATGGCGATGTTAATCTCTTTTGCCTAAATACTCCCTTTTAATGTAAATAATCCCCGACATAAGGTTGAATAACCTTCATAAGTAAATATTCCTTTCATCATTTTGGAATTGTCCATTTTTTAAGATCCCCTTATAACTCCTTTCTTCGAAATTGACCCCCTTTTAAAAAAAATAATCTTCTAAAATATATATATATGGGATTTTTTATAACCCCTTTTTATACTTTATAAAAGTACATTTTATTCACTTAGTAACCTTTTCCTTTTTTTCACTTTTATAACATATATATATATATAGCACTTTTATATATATCTTCAAGTCTCCTTAATAATTTTGGATTTATGACCTTTTTTATTTAAATCAATAAAAAAAAAAAATTATATAATATATAAAAAAATTATTTTATTTACTAACTTGTATTTTAATTTAAAAACTCTTATTTGAATTTACACCATTGTATGGATGTTTGTTGAATGGTACGAACGTATCTGTACAGATCTCGATTTCAGTTCATTTGTTGGTTGTACAGAATGATCTATTTAATTAAGCAGTTGTACGAATGACAGTCGATGGTACCACTTTCTAAGCACTATGTTTTTCCAAACCCCTTAATCTGCCTTTTTTATTGTCCTCTTATCATATTTGCAAGTCCACTTTATAAGGTTTCAAGTTGTAGCATCACTGCTTTGTTCTGGGGCGAACACGGAAAGGGTAGATCTCAAGTATGGATTGGATTTTGAGTGTCCTTTGTTGTTTTCTCTTTCTTTCTTTAGCATTATTCTTTCTTTATTCTTCTTTCGTTGGTAGCTGCAATCGACCTCTGGGCCTACAACCCCTCTAATCATGAGAGAATAAACCATGACCCATTACCAAATGTTTAGTACACCGTGACAAGCTCCAGGATGGAAAGTGTTAAGTACGGTGGGGAATGGAATGTTACCCTTGTGAGGGCTCCCCAGTAGTACCCCTTTTCCCTGGGCAGTGACAACACAGGACTAGGGCACAGATGTTGGCCACCAAGATGAAACAAGGAAACAAACATAACTTCTTGAGCTATTGATCCACTATCCAACTTCAACCAATGATCCTCATTCGAAGATAAACATGAAGGTAGCGGATAATCATAACATGCACCTAATGTAAAAGATCAAGATAAACAACATGGAAGATAAGAAGCTTCAAAAATTGCTTCAAACTCCAACCAAAACCACCTATGACTCAAGCAAAGATGACATAAAGATGCCAACTCTTGGCTAAATCATTGGGGCATAAAGGAAGAGATCATTCTACAGAATAATGATAATATTAAAAATATCACTACATCTAAATTTAAAGAGAAATTGTGGTGTGATATACAATTAGAGGATAAAACAAAATTAAGAAACTATAAGGACATGATTAACCCTAATCTTGAAGATCAAAAGTATCTCTCTGCTCTTACTATTGTAAAGAAGAAAATCAACATTGCTAAAATAAGAACAAATTCCCACAAGCTCCATACTGAAACTGGGCATTGGACAATTCCCAAAACATCGTGGAATGAAAAAATCAGACATCTTTGTGACACTAAGAGGGTTGAAGATGAAAAGCACTTTCTCTTAAAATGTCATGTGTATACCCAAATTAGATCTCAATTCCAAAAGATTTGTCACAATACCAACTTTCCTAACCTTCTAACTCATCAAAACTATGGTGATCTTGAAACACTTCTCTTAATGCTTTTCAAGCAGAAAAATAAAATTATAAAGAAATCCAAGTAATCCCTTACCTTTCTTAAGGTCCAATAGACCAATTTTGGTTTCAGTGAACATTAACCATCATCATCATCATTTTTAATTATACAACTTATAGTGATAAATAACATAACTTATATAAAATATTAAACATATTAAATTTTGATTATTAAATAATATACGTCAATTCCCGCTAGCTCAACCAGTTAAGGTGTGGGTTTCATTTGCTAGGGGACCCAAGTTCAATACCCTTACGGTGTGTTTAGTCAGGAGGAGACACCCAAAAATGCATCCATGTTAAGGGTTGGTGTGGCCCAAACGGGATGAGATCCTCGGGTGATTTTGACGGCTTAAATGCCACTGGATTGTGGTTTCTTAGCCAACGGTTAAAATGTTGGCCCCACAAGTGACGTGCATTTCTAACAAACAAAAAAAATGATTAAATAATATACAATATTAAGTTAATATTAAAACCTATAATAATATAGAATATAAGTCAATATGTCCATCGGATGTAGCTTGGGTGTTTGGGAGGAATGATTGTTACCCTCCCCACCCAGGTTCAAATCCTTGGAGTGACATGTTGTGCCCTTAAGGGGTCTATAAGATGCTTTTGTTGTTGAGCCCCCAATATTCCGATAAAGCTCGACAACCCCATGTTCTCTCGTGGATTTCGAGGAGGTTTTCCATGGACGTAGCGAGTACCAATATCTGGTGTCACGAACCACATGTAAAAAAAAGAATATAAGTTAATATGAACTCTATATATATATATATATATATAAGTAATTCGTAAAGTTAACCATATAATGATAAAAGTTTAGAATGACCTAAATAATAAATTTGGGAGCTATGTTGCGGGGGAGCGCCCCCCCCACCCCTCGCTCCTGCTCCCAAAGGGAGCACGCTCTCTGAAACACTCTCTGCCTTAAAACGCTCCCAAAAAACGCTCCCTGCCTTAAAACGCTCCCAAAACACACTCCTTGCCTTAAAAACGCTCCCAAAACACACTCCCTGCCTTCAAAACACTCCCTGCCTCAAAAAGTCTCATAAACGTGCTTGGAAGCGGAACTTTTGGTTGAATATGATGGTGATCATATTCCCGGAGGAGACATGCGACCCCCATCCACTAGCAAAGTTCCAAATGCATCAATTTTGCCTTAATCTTCATAGTGTCCATTGTCACGTGGGGGGCATTCAGCTATTGGTCGTGTTCCACGAACACTTCCATCTACTCCTACTATTCTTCAAAGATCACGGGAGAAAAAAACTAGAAGTTTCTTGTGGCAAGAGGAAAACTTAGAGCATAGTACTTAGTACTTGTTACTATATACTAGATCGTTTTTTTTGTTTCCTGTTTAGAAGTAGTCTCTAGAACTTAGTACTTTGTCTTGACTCTTTATTATGACTTATTTTGTAAACAATGAAGTTATGAACATTATATGACAGTTTACCTTTGAAGTTTGAAATTTGAACTATTGATTGAATCTTACAACTCTTTGGTAACGAATATGATGCTCTAGAGTCTATTTCATTTTGCGGTTGATGTTCTCTGTTAGTATGTTACAATCTATTGATGACAAATGTTTATGATTGATGTTATATGTGTACTAAATGGTTGATTCTTTAATGATCATCAATAATCCATTAGTTAAATGATCTTATATCTATATTTTCATGATTTTTTGCAATTAATTCGACATTCTGCATGTTTTTTATATATATGCATCAAAATATAATTTTTTTATGTAGTATATAAAAAACGCTCCTGAAACGCTTCCGCTCCTGGATATTTTTGAAAATTGTCACTCCCGCTCCCCGCTCCCCGCTCCCGACAGCCTTGTTTGGGAGGGCAGTGTGCATATGAACCTTATGTCGATAAGCGAATGTACTGCATTGGAACCATTAAGGCCACTAGAAAATGCAGCCATTTCAGTGACCATTTCATTGAATGTAGAGGGCATTATACAGATGCAAAGAACATTTGCAAGAATTATGCACATGCAAAGAACATTTCCAAGCATTATGCACATGCACAGAACATTGTGGGTATCCAAATTCGACAATCATTCCAAGAAAACATAGTGAAGTAATTATTAAATGGTGGCATGATTGCAACAAAGCAATATTAAGCATTGATATTCGTTGGATTTAGGTGAATTCAATCCATCAACTTTAAAATCATTGATTTTTGAATTTCTTCCATAAAATTCGACAAACTCTATGACTTGGCTCACATGCACCAAACTAGTCCTTAAACTGGATTGATTTGACCAATTCCATACCAAACCAACCAACTCTAGTTCCAATTCAACCAGTTTTTAAAACACCAATCTCAATGATTATGGGCATCAAGCATATAATAGATACTATAGTCATAAACTCGACTAGTTGTAGATCTATGATGTAATGCTCCCCCAGATGTGAGACCATAAGAATAACTCGACTTACTACTCCCCACCCCTGTCATAAAGGGGCAACTACCATTCTTCATCCCCAACTTAGATGTCGTGGAAAGTTGCACATCATCGCATGCTACGAGAGGGAAGCCAAATTGGTGAAAGTAGAGTATTGTTCAACGCCCATCCAAGTTTGAATCCTCAAGGAAGTGACGGGTTTTCCCTCTGAGCCAAACTATTCCCATTAGGGGGTCATTGTAAAGTGGTAGAGTTGTGGTTGTTAAGTCAAGCCCGATATCACGCCTCCAAGTGTCAAAAGGTGTCCTGCCTCTTGATAGAAGGTGAATGCTCAACAATTAAGACTCTTGAAGCACAGGTGAACGTGATCCTAGTGGCTGAGCACTAATGAGTGTGGTTCTCCTGTGAGACGCAGTGAGATAGAGATATAGATATCCCTATGGATATGCCACTAGTGGTTGAGCACTGGTGGGTGTATGAGATCCCTTGCTATATTGTTCAAGAGTCGGACTTACCTGTAACCCTATTTGTAATGTAAAGGGTACAAGTCGGACCCACCTTAATGTAAAAGATAATTAATATAAAAGATAATAAATACGGTAATTATTAATTATATTTTGAGTTATTGAGGTCGGCCCTATTGTGACAAGTCTTATATAAATAAAGGTGGATCCCCATTGAGGAAACACACTTATCATTGTGTCATCTCATGATTTCAGAAGTTGTGGTCTGAAATTATGAGAATTGCAGCACCCTCTTGTTTGCTAGGTTTGGTGATGGTGTGGGAAGTCTTTCTCTTGAGGAATATAGCAAAGGATTGGCTGGGTTTTCTTCCCTTGTTGAGAAGGGTTTCCCAGGATACTTCTTGTGTTCTTGTGCATAGTTATTCTTCTTGTGATCTTGGTTTGCTGCAGTAGTTATGGTTCAAGTAATAGCTAAACAGAAAATTTAAAGAGGATACATGAACCATAGCTCATTGAAAATCCAACATGGTATCAGAGCAGGTCCTGAAGATGACCAATGCACAATTGAAGAAAGGTTGCTAAAACCTTTACCATTGATATAAGAAAAGAACGCCGGACTCTTTTTTATTTTTCTGTGGAGATTTGATGACCTCAGTCCAGCCATAAAGAGGGACCAGGTGAAGCTTCCAGTTTGCTGTTTTGTTTTGGACAGAACTGTAAAAAGCAGTGTTGATGACACCTAACTGGAAGGTTTAAGCATGAAGTACACAGCAGTGACACCTAACAGCAAACCTATGGCAGCCGCAGTGATACCTAACAGCAGATCCGTAAGGCTGCCACAGTAACCCTCTAACACCCAAAGGCTGCTGCAGCCTAGAAGAGAAGGGCCGGACCCCTTTCTAAGGTTCTGTGGTATATAAAGAAGAGGCCGGAGCCTACAGTTACAAAGAAAAGGCCGGAACCTAGGAGAAACCCCACAAGCAGCCGAGGTGTATGGAGAGGAGGCCAGAACGTAGGAGGAGGGTCAGCTGTCCATTTAAAGTGACCGCAGGCCACTAAATACTGCCGCAGAATACCCTAACAGCAGCAAGGGAAAGGCCTACTAAGGCTGCCGCAGTAAGGGAAAGACCCACTAAAACTTCCGCAGCAATACCCTGACAGCAACAGTGAGGAAGGCCACTAAGGCTGCCACAGAAATACCATAACAGCAGACCCTTTAATAGAGAAGAGCTGGACTCCCTTCTGAAGTGAAACTAATGCTACCGCAGCCTAAAAATCCGAGACTGTCCAGATTACTGAAATAAATAATGAGGCTACCACAAGTCCTGTGTGACTGAAAAGCTTGTGAGAAGCAATGCCAGACGAACTTAACAGGCTTGCAGTTGACCCTGTCAGATCACTTGTCCATGTTCAATACAGTTCTATAATTGTTGAAGGAAAAGAAGAATCCGCAGAAGAGAAGAGACATCGCTCACTTGTTGCTGTGCTTGTGAAGTCTCTGGATATATTTACAACAGAACTGTATTCACCAAATGTAGATATCAGTCAACGCTTTTTTTTGTCACTTGATGAGATGGCAGATGCAGCACAGGAGCTTGCCAACTGTAGAGACATGAACAGATCAAAGGGAAAGGGGAGTAGATTCTGCCATTACAGAGCTGGCCTCTGAATCTGGCAGCAACCTGTGGTACTTACCCTCTAGTAAGATATCACCGCCAGGAGCTGGCCCTTGGAGGAAAGGTTCTGATTCAAGAACAATGGTAAGTTGGTCTAATTGTTATGAAAGAAAACTACCCTCAAGATCCGGAGAAAACAAAGAAATCTTGAAGATGGGGGCACCATTCATTGCAACATAGAGAAAAAAAAACAAAAAAAATCAGTTTGAGAGTTGGTCAAAGAGTAGATTCCCTCCTTATGCTGCAGCTTTCATGCTTCCTGTCATGCATAAATATGACAAGCAGAGACACAGTGTAGAGTTGCTGGAAAGAGAATTCGTGGTTCTTGGAAAACTCATATCCATGCTAGGAGTGTGTATCGAGTGTATGGCATTGCATCCAGAAGCATCGGCATTAGCTCCTGCTCTTCTAGATATGCTGAAATTCTCGAGAGATATCTAAACACCCAGAAGCATATCTTTTAGTGGAGGTGATCATGAGATTTCAAGGCAACTGGAATGGATTCGCAATTGGGCTCTTCATGTCGCTGAAGTTGACTCTGACTATGAGTGTTCAGTGGTGGCTACAAGACAAACAAGCAGAATCTCCATTGGTGTACGCTCTCAGGTATGCACTTGTATATATATTATTTGCATCATTGTCATAAGGGTACTTGCAGGAAGAAGGAACCCTTGGTGAAATCATGGACCCAGAGAGGTCTCAGTGCATTCAAAAGTACAACACACTGGAAGTGAAGACCCCAGGTTTGATTGTTTTTAAATTATCATGCTACATTACAAGTAGATGTTGTAGCTGTGAGTCGTGACAACAATCCTTAAATTATTTTGATTCTAGAGATGTACTCATGAATCTCCTCTAGGAGATATTCTTGTCTTGTTTCCTTTCGTTTGTTTCCTTGTTCTAGGCAGGTTAACAACAAAGGAAGATGTTTTTCCTTCAAGACTTCAAAGGGAGTCAAAATTATTTGAGAAGAAGGAAAAGACAAATACCTTCTCCCCCTCAGCAATGCAGAGGGAGACAGCAATTAATACAGTTGATCCAGTTGTTTCAGTTGATATTCCTAGGGACTTTACAGTAAGCCATAAAAGGCCTATCTGGGCTTGACAAACTCTACAAGAGGCAGAAAGACATACAACTAATGGAAGTGTCGAGATATACAAAACAAGACTTGTAGTCAGAGGATTCTCACAATCAGAGGGAGTGAACCATGATGAGACATATTGATCCAGTAAACCAATGCACTCTCATCTGTACTGTTAATATTATGATAGTTGTGGGAGGTATTTACCCCCACGTGTGAACCTGACGAGAATAGAAGACTCCGGGAAGCATGAAAAACCCTAATGAGTTGGCTAATAACCCTAGAAGCCTTGTCGGCTCAAGAAGATAATTTATATTAGGTTATTAGCCTCCAAGAGAAGAAGTCAACCAGAAATAATAATAAAATACTAAACAGACACTTATCCAGAAGGAGAAGTCGACCCCAGCAAAACTGGCAGGATTACTATAAATATAGGGCGCCAGTTCTTATTTGCGGCATCTCAGAATTGCAGTTTCCCAGTTGGTGCGCACTGCAGTTGCAATTTGGTGCGCAGGTTTGGAGGAAGGTTGCAGGTGCAACTGCAGCAGCAGCAAGTTCTCAGTATTGGCTTGAATATCTCTTGGCTAGGGTTTGGAACATCTGATCAGTCTTTGTTGATGCGCTATCCTTGGGGAAAGGTGCGCTACCCTTTGTTTGGCTATCTAGCCTAGGGTTTGCTTCCAGAGTAATTCTCAGTCAAGGTTAAGGTGCTCGGAGGAAGGCTTCGGCCTATGGTTGGGTGACAAAGGTATCGTCAATGGTAAAACGAGCACACCATCTTCTATATTCTAACAAATTATGGGCCCACACCCCTTCAGTCAGCCTAAAACGCTAGAAGGAAACATAGCCGCTAGACATTGAGCTCATTGAGGAACTGTCGCTAGGGTTACTAGCAGGAGCGGTTTCCAGAAGCACTGCAGCTAGGGTTACTAGCAGAAGCATTTGCAGAAACCCTAAACCTCTTGTTGAGGCACCTTAAGTGACGAGATTGACCTAATCTTCAGATAGATCAGTGCGCCCTAGCCGAACGCATCTCCTGGTACCCTCAGAAGGCCAAGATGTGAAGTTTGGATTTCTGGTCAAATCTAGGGTTTGACCAAGTCAAGCAAGCCATGACGAACTCTATGAAGTCTAAGAACAAGCTAGATGGAGCCTCTAACTTCAGAGCATGGAAGACAAGGATTGAC
>ML807234.1:294979-308202 GCA_009831015.1 Picea engelmannii
GAATATCTCCTAGAGGAGATTCATGAGTACATCTCTAGAATCAAAATAATTTAAGGATTGTTGTCACGACTCACAGCTACAACATCTACTTGTAATGTAGCATGATAATTTAAAAACAATCAAACCTGGGGTCTTCACTTCCAGTGTGTTGTACTTTTGAATGCACTGAGACCTCTCTGGGTCCATGATTTCACCAAGGGTTCCTTCTTCCTGCAAGTACCCTTATGACAATGATGCAAATAATATATATACAAGTGCATACCTGAGAGCGTACACCAATGGAGATTCTGCTTGTTTGTCTTGTAGCCACCACTGAACACTCATAGTCAGAGTCAACTTCAGCGACATGAAGAGCCCAATTGCGAATCCATTCCAGTTGCCTTGAAATCTCATGATCACCTCCACTAAAAGATATGCTTCTGGGTGTTTAGATATCTCTCGAGAATTTCAGCATATCTAGAAGAGCAGGAGCTAATGCCGATGCTTCTGGATGCAATGCCATACACTCGATACACACTCCTAGCATGGATATGAGTTTTCCAAGAACCACGAATTCTCTTTCCAGCAACTCTACACTGTGTCTCTGCTTGTCATATTTATGCATGACAGGAAGCATGAAAGCTGCAGCATAAGGAGGGAATCTACTCTTTGACCAACTCTCAAACTGATTTTTTTTGTTTTTTTTTCTCTATGTTGCAATGAATGGTGCCCCCATCTTCAAGATTTCTTTGTTTTCTCCGGATCTTGAGGGTAGTTTTCTTTCATAACAATTAGACCAACTTACCATTGTTCTTGAATCAGAACCTTTCCTCCAAGGGCCAGCTCCTGGCGGTGATATCTTACTAGAGGGTAAGTACCACAGGTTGCTGCCAGATTCAGAGGCCAGCTCTGTAATGGCAGAATCTACTCCCCTTTCCCTTTGATCTGTTCATGTCTCTACAGTTGGCAAGCTCCTGTGCTGCATCTGCCATCTCATCAAGTGACAAAAAAAAGCGTTGACTGATATCTACATTTGGTGAATACAGTTCTGTTGTAAATATATCCAGAGACTTCACAAGCACAGCAACAAGTGAGCGATGTCTCTTCTCTTCTGCGGATTCTTCTTTTCCTTCAACAATTATAGAACTGTATTGAACATGGACAAGTGATCTGACAGGGTCAACTGCAAGCCTGTTAAGTTCGTCTGGCATTGCTTCTCACAAGCTTTTCAGTCACACAGGACTTGTGGTAGCCTCATTATTTATTTCAGTAATCTGGACAGTCTCGGATTTTTAGGCTGCGGTAGCATTAGTTTCACTTCAGAAGGGAGTCCAGCTCTTCTCTATTAAAGGGTCTGCTGTTATGGTATTTCTGTGGCAGCCTTAGTGGCCTTCCTCACTGTTGCTGTCAGGGTATTGCTGCGGAAGTTTTAGTGGGTCTTTCCCTTACTGCGGCAGCCTTAGTAGGCCTTTCCCTTGCTGCTGTTAGGGTATTCTGCGGCAGTATTTAGTGGCCTGCGGTCACTTTAAATGGACAGCTGACCCTCCTCCTACGTTCTGGCCTCCTCTCCATACACCTCGGCTGCTTGTGGGGTTTCTCCTAGGTTCCGGCCTTTTCTTTGTAACTGTAGGCTCCGGCCTCTTCTTTATATACCACAGAACCTTAGAAAGGGGTCCGGCCCTTCTCTTCTAGGCTGCAGCAGCCTTTGGGTGTTAGAGGGTTACTGTGGCAGCCTTACGGATCTGCTGTTAGGTATCACTGCGGCTGCCATAGGTTTGCTGTTAGGTGTCACTGCTGTGTACTTCATGCTTAAACCTTCCAGTTAGGTGTCATCAACACTGCTTTTTACAGTTCTGTCCAAAACAAAACAGCAAACTGGAAGCTTCACCTGGTCCCTCTTTATGGCTGGACTGAGGTCATCAAATCTCCACAGAAAAATAAAAAAGAGTCCGGCGTTCTTTTCTTATATCAATGGTAAAGGTTTTAGCAACCTTTCTTCAATTGTGCATTGGTCATCTTCAGGACCTGCTCTGATACCATGTTGGATTTTCAATGAGCTATGGTTCATGTATCCTCTTTAAATTTTCTGTTTAGCTATTACTTGAACCATAACTACTGCAGCAAACCAAGATCACAAGAAGAATAACTATGCACAAGAACACAAGAAGTATCCTGGGAAACCCTTCTCAACAAGGGAAGAAAACCCAGCCAATCCTTTGCTATATTCCTCAAGAGAAAGACTTCCCACACCATCACCAAACCTAGCAAACAAGAGGGTGCTGCAATTCTCATAATTTCAGACCACAACTTCTGAAATCATGAGATGACACAATGATAAGTGTGTTTCCTCAATGGGGATCCACCTTTATTTATATAAGACTTGTCACAATAGGGCCGACCTCAATAACTCAAAATATAATTAATAATTACCGTATTTATTATCTTTTATATTAATTATCTTTTACATTAAGGTGGGTCCGACTTGTACCCTTTACATTACAAATAGGGTTACAGGTAAGTCCGACTCTTGAACAATATAGCAAGGGATCTCATACACCCACCAGTGCTCAACCACTAGTGGCATATCCATAGGGATATCTATATCTCTATCTCACTGCGTCTCACAGGAGAACCACACTCATTAGTGCTCAGCCACTAGGATCACGTTCACCTGTGCTTCAAGAGTCTTAATTGTTGAGCATTCACCTTCTATCAAGAGGCAGGACACCTTTTGACACTTGGAGGCGTGATATCGGGCTTGACTTAACAACCACAACTCTACCACTTTACAATGACCCCCTAATGGGAATAGTTTGGCTCAGAGGGAAAACCCGTCACTTCCTTGAGGATTCAAACTTGGATGGGCGTTGAACAATACTCTACTTTCACCAATTTGGCTTCCCTCTCGTAGCATGCGATGATGTGCAACTTTCCACGACATCTAAGTTGGGGATGAAGAATGGTAGTTGCCCCTTTATGACAGGGGTGGGGAGTAGTAAGTCGAGTTATTCTTATGGTCTCACATCTGGGGGAGCATTACATCATAGATCTACAACTAGTCGAGTTTATGACTATAGTATCTATTATATGCTTGATGCCCATAATCATTGAGATTGGTGTTTTAAAAACTGGTTGAATTGGAACTAGAGTTGGTTGGTTTGGTATGGAATTGGTCAAATCAATCCAGTTTAAGGACTAGTTTGGTGCATGTGAGCCAAGTCATAGAGTTTGTCGAATTTTATGGAAGAAATTCAAAAATCAATGATTTTAAAGTTGATGGATTGAATTCACCTAAATCCAACGAATATCAATGCTTAATATTGCTTTGTTGCAATCATGCCACCATTTAATAATTACTTCACTATGTTTTCTTGGAATGATTGTCGAATTTGGATACCCACAATGTTCTGTGCATGTGCATAATGCTTGGAAATGTTCTTTGCATGTGCATAATTCTTGCAAATGTTCTTTGCATCTGTATAATGCCCTCTACATTCAATGAAATGGTCACTGAAATGGCTGCATTTTCTAGTGGCCTTAATGGTTCCAATGCAGTACATTCGCTTATCGACATAAGGTTCATATGCACACTGCCCTCCCAAACAAGGCTGTCGGGAGCGGGGAGCGGGGAGCGGGAGTGACAATTTTCAAAAATATCCAGGAGCGGAAGCGTTTCAGGAGCGTTTTTTATATACTACATAAAAAAATTATATTTTGATGCATATATATAAAAAACATGCAGAATGTCGAATTAATTGCAAAAAATCATGAAAATATAGATATAAGATCATTTAACTAATGGATTATTGATGATCATTAAAGAATCAACCATTTAGTACACATATAACATCAATCATAAACATTTGTCATCAATAGATTGTAACATACTAACAGAGAACATCAACCGCAAAATGAAATAGACTCTAGAGCATCATATTCGTTACCAAAGAGTTGTAAGATTCAATCAATAGTTCAAATTTCAAACTTCAAAGGTAAACTGTCATATAATGTTCATAACTTCATTGTTTACAAAATAAGTCATAATAAAGAGTCAAGACAAAGTACTAAGTTCTAGAGACTACTTCTAAACAGGAAACAAAAAAAACGATCTAGTATATAGTAACAAGTACTAAGTACTATGCTCTAAGTTTTCCTCTTGCCACAAGAAACTTCTAGTTTTTTTCTCCCGTGATCTTTGAAGAATAGTAGGAGTAGATGGAAGTGTTCGTGGAACACGACCAATAGCTGAATGCCCCCCACGTGACAATGGACACTATGAAGATTAAGGCAAAATTGATGCATTTGGAACTTTGCTAGTGGATGGGGGTCGCATGTCTCCTCCGGGAATATGATCACCATCATATTCAACCAAAAGTTCCGCTTCCAAGCACGTTTATGAGACTTTTTGAGGCAGGGAGTGTTTTGAAGGCAGGGAGTGTGTTTTGGGAGCGTTTTTAAGGCAAGGAGTGTGTTTTGGGAGCGTTTTAAGGCAGGGAGCGTTTTTTGGGAGCGTTTTAAGGCAGAGAGTGTTTCAGAGAGCGTGCTCCCTTTGGGAGCAGGAGCGAGGGGTGGGGGGGGCGCTCCCCCGCAACATAGCTCCCAAATTTATTATTTAGGTCATTCTAAACTTTTATCATTATATGGTTAACTTTACGAATTACTTATATATATATATATATATATAGAGTTCATATTAACTTATATTCTTTTTTTTACATGTGGTTCGTGACACCAGATATTGGTACTCGCTACGTCCATGGAAAACCTCCTCGAAATCCACGAGAGAACATGGGGTTGTCGAGCTTTATCGGAATATTGGGGGCTCAACAACAAAAGCATCTTATAGACCCCTTAAGGGCACAACATGTCACTCCAAGGATTTGAACCTGGGTGGGGAGGGTAACAATCATTCCTCCCAAACACCCAAGCTACATCCGATGGACATATTGACTTATATTCTATATTATTATAGGTTTTAATATTAACTTAATATTGTATATTATTTAATCATTTTTTTTGTTTGTTAGAAATGCACGTCACTTGTGGGGCCAACATTTTAACCGTTGGCTAAGAAACCACAATCCAGTGGCATTTAAGCCGTCAAAATCACCCGAGGATCTCATCCCGTTTGGGCCACACCAACCCTTAACATGGATGCATTTTTGGGTGTCTCCTCCTGACTAAACACACCGTAAGGGTATTGAACTTGGGTCCCCTAGCAAATGAAACCCACACCTTAACTGGTTGAGCTAGCGGGAATTGACGTATATTATTTAATAATCAAAATTTAATATGTTTAATATTTTATATAAGTTATGTTATTTATCACTATAAGTTGTATAATTAAAAATGATGATGATGATGGTTAATGTTCACTGAAACCAAAATTGGTCTATTGGACCTTAAGAAAGGTAAGGGATTACTTGGATTTCTTTATAATTTTATTTTTCTGCTTGAAAAGCATTAAGAGAAGTGTTTCAAGATCACCATAGTTTTGATGAGTTAGAAGGTTAGGAAAGTTGGTATTGTGACAAATCTTTTGGAATTGAGATCTAATTTGGGTATACACATGACATTTTAAGAGAAAGTGCTTTTCATCTTCAACCCTCTTAGTGTCACAAAGATGTCTGATTTTTTCATTCCACGATGTTTTGGGAATTGTCCAATGCCCAGTTTCAGTATGGAGCTTGTGGGAATTTGTTCTTATTTTAGCAATGTTGATTTTCTTCTTTACAATAGTAAGAGCAGAGAGATACTTTTGATCTTCAAGATTAGGGTTAATCATGTCCTTATAGTTTCTTAATTTTGTTTTATCCTCTAATTGTATATCACACCACAATTTCTCTTTAAATTTAGATGTAGTGATATTTTTAATATTATCATTATTCTGTAGAATGATCTCTTCCTTTATGCCCCAATGATTTAGCCAAGAGTTGGCATCTTTATGTCATCTTTGCTTGAGTCATAGGTGGTTTTGGTTGGAGTTTGAAGCAATTTTTGAAGCTTCTTATCTTCCATGTTGTTTATCTTGATCTTTTACATTAGGTGCATGTTATGATTATCCGCTACCTTCATGTTTATCTTCGAATGAGGATCATTGGTTGAAGTTGGATAGTGGATCACTAGCTCATTGGTTGTGAAGGTCTTTCTCTTGAAGAATATAGGAAAGGATTTGGCTGGGTTTTCTTCCCTTGTTGAGAAGGGTTTCCCATGATACTTCTTGTGTTTTTGTGCATGGTGTTTCTTCTTGTGATCTTGGTTGCTGCAACATTAATGGTTATGGTTAAATGCTAAAATGGAATGAACTTCATGCTTAACCTTACTTATTGAAAAATCAACATGGTATCAGAGCATAGGTCTTGAAGAACCCATTGCACAAGCATCTACCAATCTCCTCTTTTTTCTGCAGAACCGTACGACCCCCCTAGGGTTTCCAGAAAATCCGTACGACCCCCTTAGGGTTTCCAAAAAATTCGTACAACCCTCCTTTCTGAGGTGTTTCAACCCTTAATACTTGAACCTTGGGGCTAATTTTGACATGGGAGAGTACGACCTCCTCCAATGCACCTCCAGAGACTCTCGGAGTGAAATTCCGAGCATTTTAAAATTTTGGCCCTAGGGTTTTGCTAATTTCTGCAGAAATTTCAGAATTAGGGTTTCTGCAACTCATTGAAGGAACTCTTCAACTCACCAATTTTCTCCTATCTTTCAAAGGTTTATTGTTGGCAGTCATAAGTCCAACAAAACCTAAAAGTGCTAGCCTAGCCTAGCCGTTAGGTTTTCAAGCCCAGTTGACAAAGGATTGTGAAGAATCTAAAATTATGATGAACAAAACTATGTTGGAAGATAAGCTTGATGAATCAAGCAACTTCAATTTCCTGGAAGACAAGACTTCTAAGGGAGACTTATTATGGGTGATAAAAAAAGGTGTCACTGTGACCATCTCCTTCATAAAGATGTCAGAGGACAAAGATCAACCATGTGCCATTAGAGAAATCATATCAACACCCTTAGGTATGCACTTGTATATTTATTATTTGTATCATTGTCATGAGGGTAATTGCAGGACGAAGGAACCTTTTGCTGAAGTCTTGGATCCAGAGGGATCTCAGTGCATTCAGAGGAACAACACACTGGAAGTGAAGACTCCGGGTTTGATTGTTGTAATTGTCATTCCTCTAACCTATATTTCTAAAGTTTGCTACTTTACAAGTAGGTGTTGTAGCTGTGACAACCATCCTTAAATTGTTTTGATTCTAGAGATGTACCCATTATTCTCCTTTAGGAGATATTCTTGTTTTGGTTCCTCTTGTTTTCTTGTTCCAGACAGGTTAAGAACAAAGGAAGATGCTCATCCTTTAGAGGGAGTCACTTGACTCAGAGGGAGTCAAAACTATTGGAGAAAGAGGAAGAATGAACCATCATTGAGACAACCAATGCAATAATGCATGATCAGAATCTTTCTATGATTCCATGGGTAGAAGCATGCATGACACAGTATATGTTCAGAACAAGAGTCTTCATCAGACTTTGAAAAACATAACTCCCGAAAAAACGTTCACCAGAGTGAAGTCTAAGATTGAACACTTCAGGATATTTGGGTGCCCAGTGTATTTTCATGTACCCAAAGAGAAGAAGTCCAAGCTAGACCCTTCAGGGAGAAATGATACATTTATGGGATAAAACAATGAATCTTCCAAGACATTCCAGATCTACATCCCTGGTCAGAGAAAGATTGAGACAAGCAAAGATGTTGTCCTTGAAGAAGAGATAGCCTTTTAAAGATCCAAAGAATCTCAGATGGAGATTGACTGTGAGACAATACCTTCTCTCCCTTCAACATTTCAGAGGGAGACAGACATTATTCAAGTTGATCCAGTTGCTCCAATTGATATGTTCAGAGATATTGCAGTAAGGGTATAAGGCCTACCTAGACTCACTCTACAAGAGGCAAAGAAACATACAAGCCTCTCAAGGCACATCCCGAGAAAGCAAAAGAGATTTTCGAGCTATCCTTGAGTCATGAGCCACCTCATTGATGCTGAGCCTCCTTGTCTTAGAGAAGCAACAAGAGAACATGTATGGCAAGATGCCATAACAGAAGAATACCAGTATATCTTAAAGAATGATGCATAAGATATTATTCAGAGGCCAGAAGAGAAGTCTGTGGTAACTTCCAAGTGGATCTATAAGATCAAACATGCAGTTGATGGAAGTGTCTAGAAATACAAAACGAGATCTATAGCCAGAGGTTTCTCACAAAGAGAGGGAGTTGTCTATGATGAGACACTTGATCCAATAAACCCGATACACTTCCATCCGTGTTGTCATCCATGAGTTGGAAACTATATTAGATAGATAAATTCTTGATGAGTTTGGATTTCAGCAAGAGTGTTGCTGATCCAAACCTATATCATTACAGTGTTGATGACGAGAGCTTGATTTTGATGACTTATTCAGAAAGCCTTGTTGTTGGATACAAGTAATCCTTGACTTCTGAATTCGAGATGAAGAATCTGAGTATGATGCACTACTTCTTGGGACAAGAAGTATGACAGAGGACCGATAAGATTTTCTCGAGTTAAGGAAAATATACAGTGAAAATATTAAAGAAGTTCAAGTATGACAGAATGCAAGATCCACCGTGATGGATTTAAAAGAAGAAGATTGATGATGATTCAGACAAGATTGATCCACAACTTATTGGATCACTGATGTATCTAGTTAACACCAGACTTGATTCATGCCATGCAATGAATGTGCTTAGTCATTTCATGAGTCAACCAAGACAGATTCACTAGACAACAACAAAACATGTATTAAGATATATACGAGGCACAATTGGATATGGCCTGAGATATGCCTCCAGTATGAACTTGAGTTTGCAGGATATGCCGATTCAAATTGAGCAGAAAGTAGAGTGGACCGGAAGAGCACATCCGATTGATGTTCTACCATGAAGTTTGCCATGGTTTCCTGATGCAGCAAGAAACAAAACTTTGTGGCCTTGAGTACCACAGAGGCAGAGTATACAACAATGAGTGTGCGAAGCAATGTGGCTTCACAAGCTTCTGACAGATTTACTTGACCATGATATGGATCCTATGATGATAATCAAGAGATGTGTATAAAGCTCCTTGAGAACTCAGTGTTTCTTGATGGATCGAAACACGATGAAATGAAATATCCTTATATTAGAGATAATGATGTAGAGGAAAATCGTACACATGCAGTACCTTCGTACACATGAGCAGATTGCAGACATCTTCACCAAACTAACTTGGTGAAGAATGCCTCCCTAGTTGAGAGGGAGTATTGATGACTCCAGCCAAGACAAAATTCAAAGTACATCCGTGTGAGAGTTGGCATGATGAAGAATGCCTCCCTAGCTAAGAGGGAGTGTTGATGATTACAACTATGTGAGACATTCTCCAACTTTCAAACCTGTGAGATGTTGACCATTACAACTATGTGAGACTTTCTCTAGCTTACAAAACCGAGAGAAAGCCCCTAAGAAGGGTACGTGTTTCCTATTTGAGACAGAGGTGGAATGTAGAGATGACCTCCTCCATTTAGAGAGTTGAGAAGAACTCCAGATGATTATCTTGTGGGAAAGGCGATTTGCTGAGTTAGACGTGCTTGTGGCTGAGTACAAGGTGAATGTGTGAAATCCCAAAGTGCTGGGTGCATCGTCATGATAACATAAATGAAGATGATGTATTAGCCTCCTCTGAGCAAAAGAGTTGACGAGAAACTCCAGATGACGCTCCTGTGTAATGCAGTGGGAAAGAAGATCTGTTGAGTGGACGTGCCTATGGACGAGCACAGGTGAACATGTGAAGAAGTGGTTCCTTTGTGTAATGTAGTGAGCCAGAGATATGGACATCCCTATGGATGTGCCCCTAGTGGATGAGCACTAGTGGGTATATCAGATCCCTTGCTATATTGTTCAAGAGTCAGACCTGCCTGTAACCCTAATTGTAATGTAAAGGGTACATATCAGCCCCACCTTAATGTGATTAGTAATAAATGTAAAAGATAATTAATCTGGAGAATATTAATTATAATGTGACTTAGAGAGGTCAGCCCTGTTGTGCCAATAGACACTTCTGTTGACAGGTTCAAGTTAGTATAAGTAAAGGTAAATTCCCCATTGAGGAATCATATCTGTCACGTGAGTTTGGAAATTTCAGGAAGTACACATTCTTGGGAAAAGTGCGCACCTCTCTTGGGTGCTAGTTTTCTAGGGTTTGAGCACCCTCTTGTGTGCTAGGTTTTCTTGGTGGTGAAGGTCTTTCTCTTGAAGAATATAGCAAAGGATTTGGTTGGGTTTTCTTCCCTTGTTGAGAAGGGTTTACCATGATACTTCTTGTGTTCTTGTGCATGGTGCTTCTTTTGGTGATCTTGGTTGCTGCAACAATAATGGTTATGGTTAAATGCTAAAATGGAATGAACTTCATGCTTAACCTTGATTATTGAAAAATCAACACTATGAAGTCAAAATCGATAATACCTTCATCAAAAGACTTTAAAGATATCTCAAGGGTGATCCTTCAAGAAAATCAAGAGTCAATATCAAGGGTGCAAAAAGAATTTGACGAAATTATCACGGATAAAAACGAAGAAATTTCTCGCTTAAAAGACCATAGTCAAAAAATACTTACACAGATCAAGAAGTCAAAGGATAGAAAACAATGCGTTTAGAGGTTGGAACAAGAGAATCAAGATCTCGAGAAGAAAATTCTCCTTTGAAGAACCTTAATCAAGGGTTACTAGAACAACTCAGAAAGTTGAAGGAAGAGAAACTTGAAAATCCAGACATTAAAAATATCGAAAAAACATATAATGAAGAAAATTCGTGTTAAAAAATCATAATCAAAACTCACTTACGTAAATAAAAAATCTTAAGAATGATAAGAAGCCTCTAGAGAACAAGTTAGAATTGCTTATAGAAAAGGAAGCATCGAAGTTTTCAGATGAACAAATCCAAGTTATGGAAAATGGAGCAATTACAGATCCAATCGACATCATAGCTCAAGAAGCTGCAAAGTCTACTGAAAAAAAGACAACGTTGGATGTTGGAGTACAAACGATGGAAGCTCCAAGTGTGCTTACTAATCGAAATTCAGCCATTAACAAGGCAACATTTGTGCGTGATGAAAATCGTATATTGAAATTAAACCAAGAAAATGCTACAAGTATGATAAGGGAAAATCATGTTATAAGAACTCCTTATCGACATTCAAATCATAAGAGTAGATATCTTAACCAGTCAGAGTATCATTGTCATTTAGGACGGGAACAACTAACTTATTGTTTGAAAAATATTGATACTAGCGCAATCAAGTCTCATGATAACCCTTTATCGTGGAACAACAACGTTCAACAAAAGATTGAATTAGGGTGGTTTGACCCTTTCACAATTTGACAGTTCTGCGCAACTCTTCGTCACTCATATCGTCTTGTATCGTCAATTCTAACAACACCAAAAACAGAGAATCATGCGAAGACATTGTGAGCCAGAACGAAGACGTAAGCCTCTCCAAACATGCTTAACTCCACTTTTAAAAATAGGTACAATCAAGCTTTGCGTCCAAGGTTCAGGGAAGCCCTACTTGACTGTTAAATTGAAGAGCTTGTGTATGTGAGGATGAGGATAGGCCCTTGAGTTTTTAAGATTTCAGCTTGGTAGCCTTCAATGTCCTTAGCTTTCCCTTTTGCGAGCCGCTTAACTCCAAACCTTGTCTTCTGTAGAAAAAACGTCATTCTTTATAGAAACGTTTGGAATGTTGTCCACAACATTAGGGGATTTGTAAAGATTTTTAAGGAAGGAATTCCAGTCCTTGAAGGGAATCATTTTATTTTCTTTAGTTTTGCGAGTCAAGATTTGCGTCTAGAATTTCCTAGGATCTAGCTTATATAGGTGCAAAAGCTTGTGTTACTTTCTCCTTATATAGTACCATTTTTTCCTTTTAATTAGGGCTTTGTACATATTTATCTTATCAGATTTTAAGGACTCATTCAAAGCATCCCTAATGGCTTTTCTAGCAATTTTATGCTCGTTATCATACCAAGGGTTGGCTGGTCTATTTTTCTTTTTACATAACACCTCAATAGAGAACTTGTTAATAAAAGCAAAAATGAATTATGATAGAGGTTTTCAATATTGTTTTTATACGATAGGAGACTTAATTCACTATTTAAATCCTTTAAGAAGAGATCAACTTTATTTTTGTCAAAAAGCAAGTGCCTTTGGTTATCAGAATTTTCTTCAATGGGGATTTTGTGCTTGACAAACTTTAGAGTTAGGGTTAAAGTTCTATGATCTGAGTTGGGTTCATGGTCATTTAAAAGCTCAAAATTTATATGTCATTTAATGATATATATTATATATTTTTAATCTTTAAATTTAGTGGCGAATTTTATCGACTTTTTTAGCTTGCCGATTTTTTTTGAATTTCATTACAAATACTAACATGAACCATGTGACATAGCTTGTGAGTTTTGAACCTGCTAGAGTAGGAATCCATGCCATAGGGTGATCCTATATTTGATAATGAGGATTCCATTCCCAGAAGTGGTGCTGAGTTTGATCATGATGATCATTGATATGTAGTTATTGGTTGTAGATTCTAGCTTGTAGCATGATGTTTTTTGGACTCTAGAGGCCATTTAGAGCCTAGATGTTTATGTATTTTGTTCCAGATATGTATTGCAATCAGTGCCATTTTATTATATTCCCCCTTGCATATTATATAGTAATATACATGAGCAAAGTTTGCATATTTGATGTCTAATGGTGTGGATATATATTTTTTTTTATTTTTTAATTTTTTATTTTTTTATTTGGGAATACAACACGGGAAACCCCCGATTACTTTCCCACATTTTGTGGATGGTAAACAAGGTAAACCGTTTGGCCTGATTACAGGTCTAACCCAGTGGGGACATCAAGTGAGGCCCTAAATAGGATCCTGGCCAGGGATTCGACCCTGGAACCTCATTCGAGCAAACAACCACACTTATCCACTTGAGCTAACTCACCGAGCTATATATATTAAAATTTTTCGCATTTTATGTATTTTTTTAGTAAACTTGTTTTGGGCTGGTTTTAGTTCCAGTTCCTGCTGTTAAACATTAGTTGAGATAGAATGGAGGTGTTGTTCCTCAGTTTGTTCCTAGCTAGGGAACAATGCCAAGGCACCTTATGAGGCTTATCTAAAGCCTCCATGCTTTAGGCTTTC